>JAVKPL010006242.1:0-26119 GCA_032173675.1 Gastrolobium villosum
TTTCAGCCTGTGCATATCGCTTAGCCTTCCTTTTGCTGCATTGTGCGCCACCCTTTTCCCCCTCTCCTTTGCATGAATGCTCCTAGCTCCTCATGACACTACATGTCTGCCCTCTACCTGTCCCTTTTTACCTCCCTGGGTGCGCTAAGTACAAGGAGGAAAATTGCAATTACTTGTAATAGTAGCCAAAGTTATCAGCCTTGTCCTCTCTTGTATTGGCATCCTCTTTCACGGTCTCCTATGCGCAGAAGAGGTGCAGATTTCTGACTTTTACTTTTGAGGATTAGTAGCTTTCATCACATGGCAAGCCCTTACCCCTTTAGCCTGTCACTTGTGCGCATAGGGAGATTCAAATGCTGACTTTTGTGGCTTTTGAGGACTGCATGACAGCCCCTCCTTTGCTTCTCCACGCAACCGATGGAGTGAGGGAGACTCTTATGCAGGTTGTCACTTTGACCATTGGAAGCCTCACCACTCTAACACCTACCTAGGGCAATAGCTATCATACTCTCTTGTCTCTTCATACTGCACCTTCAGATCAGTTTGGGTTCCTTCTTTATTCATCCTAGGCGCACTCTTTCTGCCCTTAAAGCAAACTACTCACACCCCATCTCTTCTTGGTCGGATAACACTTGGAGCAGCAACCTATCTTGCGTGGCTGCATAAGGAAATCTGCCTGGGTGATTCACATTGGTCAAGGAGTGACAAATGTTCATCTAAAGCCATCCTCATCCTTCTCTTGTGCGCATGGTCTTAGGGAAACATAGTCCAAGCTTGCTGCCACTTTGACTCAGATCATTATATCACCCTTATCCCTGCACATGCGTTGGAATCATTGTATCACCATGCAATACTTATTATTTCCATTTCTTGATCAAACTCAGCCCCTATTTATACCCCCTCAGGTCATGAAATCTCACAAGCATCAACCAGAAAAATTGCATATCCATTTCTCCTCCCAATGCCCTCAAACCGTGAGCTACCTTGCAAGAGATCAACCATCCAAGTTTCCATTTCCCTTCCCTGCATGGTTCACTTGAAGGACAACAGCCCAAGGGAAGCAACATGAGTCCATCTTTCATCCTTTCCTTGTGTGGCCTTGCACCATCCACCAACCTTACATCATTTAGAGAAGGAACCCAAGGTTGGAAGTTCTTTCTTCCACTTTCTCTTCACTCATGCGTTAGGCTGAACACCAGCAGCTATGATTGCAAGTCCCTCGCCTTACTAATTCTGCCAAGTCGCGGAGCTGCAGTGAGGAGTCATAGCAACGTTTTCCATCCTCTTCTAATGGCACTCTCGGCTGAACCACAAGGAGGAATAGGTGATGAATCCTTCACTTTCCTTTATTCCTCTAAACCTTTCGGTGTTGAGCGCTCCTTATCCCCTGCAAGCAGATTGTGATCTTTGCTCAACGTTTCAGCTCCCATTTTCTTATACCTTCAGCCACCGTCTAGTAGGAGAAGGTGAGTTACTTCGCTGCTGCTCTCTTGCTCCTTCCCTCCCTAGACTTGTTATGATTGAGTTTTCTTCATTGCAAGCTTGTGATCCAGTCTTTATTGGGACATTTCCTCATGGCATGCAGCCGAACCTGACCTTGTGGACCATGGAAGGAGGTGAGGTGTTGTTCTTCTTTTCCGTGTTTCTGCATAATAAGTCAGTTTTGATCTTAACTCCTCTTCTTTTGCACGTCCTTGATTCTGTCTCATTGGATATCTACCCCCTTTGCTTGTAACCATTCGGTCCTGTGTGGTGCGGTCATCACAACTTGAGCACAAGCTGACCCTTGTTCCTCTCCACCTCTATTCAGGCGATGGCACATCTAGGAGACTTGAATGTGAGTTCTTGTATATTGTAGTAGGAGGTGGCAGTGGTATCTGAGCTGCCAGCCGCATGATTCAGTCTTGGAGGTGAGTAAGTGTTAAGTTTCTCTTTTTCTTCTATTTGGTTCGGTCACTTCTTGCATCTAAAAAAAAGAGATATATGCGTATTTATATAGTTGCCTCTTCTTGTCATTGTTGTTGGACGCTGCTCTTTTGGTCTTGAAACTTTTATTTGTGTGTTCTTTTCCCTCTCTGAGTCGGTCACCACCTATATGCTAGGGTGATACATTTTTGATTAGTCAATCTCCCTTGCCTCTGCACCGTCTTGAAGTCTTGTTGTTTTCACACAAACACAGCAGTGAAATCTGACGTAGGAGTTGGGAACATAGCCTTCCTTAGCAGTGTTGGACTGCCTTGTGAGTCAGAGATGTTTCTAGACTGCTACCAGTATTGAGGAGTGTGTAGAAAACTAATTGGAGAACACCTAAGTAACTTAGGCACTGTGTTGTTAAGAGAAATAAATGAAATAAAATGATGTGGGACTTTTAGATACTGTGTGCGCATATGACAGTGGGAATGAGTCACATGATATGTGTTGTGGAATAAAATATAAGGAAGAAAACTTTTGATATTAAAGTATAATAAATCAGTTAGAAGTGTAGGATGAGAATAAATTTGGAAGTACAAACCCCTTTTGCTTACCTGTGTTCGGTTCCTTTATGCTCTTGAATGGAGATTGTATTTTGTTCTCATTTTTCGGTTCTGTTTGTAGCTTTGGTCACACCTTGTGCAGATTTATAACTTATGAGAATAGCATATCTTATGTCCCTAGCATGCACCCGTGACCTTGTAAATAACAACATGAAAATAATAGAGGAATGGCACCCAATTATTGGATAAGAAACCGATTATAAGTCAAGAATCTAGGAAGAGGGAAAAGCATAGTAAGGCATAGGAAATATATGTAATAAAATCTGATTTGATGCATATGTTTGTTTAGGTGCCCAAGGTCCTTTAAAATCGGACTGTTTGATGATATTTGGAATGCTTGGTTGAAAAGAATGTTAAAGACTTGAGGTAAGTGTCAGGCGATATTGCCTAATGTGACTATTGACTACTGGTATAAAATTGTGACATGATGCTCCATATTCCGTAAAAATATTATGTTCCATTATGATGAAAGGAAACTGCCAAAAATGTGCCGTGATGGCTATATGATTATGAGGTAAAGACGTTATGTGGCAGCATAACGCATATGAAAAGTATATGTGCCGTGATGGCTATGTGAAAGGTATATAAGCATGCACCTTTCATCATACCGCATTTTTATGCTTTGTGTGTGAAAGCATAGCATGACATGCATGTATCATGATCATATAGGTCTTGTTTTAGAATAGTTATGTACAGGACCATGTGTTTGAGCAAGCATCATATAGGCATCCCCAAGGTACCGGGGTATGGGACACTTGGCATCAGTCCGCATAGGCCCACAGTTGGAATCCACATGGAGCTCAGGTGCCAAGGGTATATTTGATTCCACTGTGAAGTGCGCGCACGACGGTGCTAAAAGCGCAAAGGAAAGGCGTTATATACGCAATATATGAATATGATGAAAAGGAAAGGCGTTATATGCGCTATATATATATGAATATGATGAAAAGGAAAAAGGAAAAGGAACAAGGATATGTTGAAGTGACTGTTTATGATTTTGTGCCTAGTTAATACTGTTATATTATTGGTTTTGTTGCCACACTACTGGGATTATTCTCACCCCCTTTGGGGCTGCTATTTTCCTAAATGGCAGGAGGACGAAAAAGCATTTGAAGGAGTGATGTTTGCTGTTGCTTGCTGATGCATGAATTTTCACTGATACTGTTTAATTGATTGGATGACTGTAATGCTTATATTTTGGTAATACTGGATGACTGTAGACTTTATCATCTTCTATCTTGTTTTGATTCTTTTTATGAGCAGTGACTGTTTTGGAAATGTTTTGTGAAAAGGGTTTTTGAACGTTTCTTTAAGTATCGAATTTTAACAGTTTTACCGGTACTTTACGGGGCATGTTCAAGGGGCAAACGAACTCCGATTTTCTATTATTTTATATGCACGCGAAGCCCCGAGAATGTACTTTCAAACTGTGCTGATTTTATTTTTATACGAAACCTGCACAAATTTTAATAAGCTGCGCTTTACAACTGGTTTTACAGAAAACGAACAGAATTCGCAAGCATCTTGTGCGTTCTGTTCCGTGGGGCTATTCACCTCCGAATCGCGAACAATTTATATGTACGCGACGCCCCGGATGTCTAGTTTTTCAGAAGCTTGGAATATTTTTTATCGCATCTGAATTCGATTTTATACGGATTTTATAAGGCAGCAAGATTTTCTGAAAAGTATAGAAAATTCAGCAAAGTGTTTTATAATTGAAATTTACTATGAATGATAATGATTTCATTTTGGTTAATGGGTTTTATAAGCATCAATTCTGGATTTTTATTGTTTCTAATTAAATAATATTTGATAAAGTTTTACAAAGAATGGGTTCCATACCGCTGTAACTCTAATACGGTTTTAGCAAACAACCCTCTTGGATGCATACAAGAGTGGGTGTTACACTAATTGGTATCAGAGCAGTTCGGTTCAAGGTGTTTGTGTGTAATTGTTGCCTTTGTTGTTGTTTGTATATGTTTGTTTCACCATTGCTGTGGAATTTAACTGTTAAATTGTTTGTTGGTTGCTGACTGCTTGGATTAAATTACTGGATTGTCTGAATCATGATTGGCACATGCTGAATAAATTGCGAAAGTAGTTTGATTGAAATATTAGAATTATTTTGAGACATACTGAAGGCATTTGGTGGAATTAAAGTAGTTTGAAATATATTACTTGAGCAGTTTGAGTCGTTTTACTGTTTAAAGTGTAGGCTGTATTACAGGAATTTGACTTACTGTGATTGGTTGTGTAGTGGTTGATTTCTGCTGTGATAAGTTTATAAGGTTGAGAAATTGAGTTTGACCTGGATTGCACTGTTTTACTGTTGTGGTTGTTGAATGTTGTTTAGGTGTGGAATACTAGGCATTGTTGTAGTATATGCCCTGCCCTATTGTGATGTCTATTTCACTGCATTGAATTATTTGAATTGAGTAGTTTGATAATACTGTGCTGCAGTTGAATTGAGTGATTGTTTGTGATTCTGTCCTGAAGTGGGAACCGTGCCTCAATTTTGAGACTACTGTCGTGTATGTCATGCAGTGAGTAGGATCCGCTCGTTGCTTGGCATGACGAAAGTAGAATTAGTAATTATGAGACACGAAAACCTCCTCAAGAGAGAAGTTTGATGTGTAATAAACTGTAATTAATTAATGCTTGTATAAAGGATAAATAATAAAGTATGGAAATTGACGATTCCCAGTGTGTGATGAGGTGATGCTCCAGTTGTTCTGAGAATGGGTCTGGCCAACACATTCCTCGGTAACATGGTGGTATCAAACCGTCAAACACCGAGAATCAACTAGGGAAAAAGTTCTGTTAGGTGTCTATGTTTGAAAACTAGTTAGGAATTGAATCTAGGGAATGACTTGAATGACTAGAATAAGTAAATTAAATTCTGTAGAACCATAAAGTGAACGTAGTAATGAATTACTGAGTAACCTCTGTTTGGTAAATTAAATACGTGAAAACTTTGTCTTAGTGTTGGCATCTAACGAGGAGTCTTCTGTTAATAGGTTAAAAATCATGAAAAGATATTTAGCTTTGGGTACCAATTTGTCAAGTGTAACGGTTAAAAAGGAGTATTTGAAATCTGGAATTAAAGTGTGGTTTGGTGCATTGGAATCTTGAAAGCCCGGTCTGTTTGATGGGTTGTGATTAGTAGCTGTTCAATTTTAGAATATGTAATGATTCGAAAGTTCATATCATGGGTAATGGATCCTCTGATCTGTGAAGTCAATTACATCCGAGGTACCTAGGACGGCGGAAAGCTCGAGGAACTTTTCTCATATGGGTGTACTTGGCAAACAGTATCAGAGGTACCATCTTACGTGTCATGTACAAAAGTCATGCTAGAACTTAATTGGGGGTGTCTTCTAAATCCTAAGCACTAGACAAAAGCAGTACTCATTAACGTAATTCCGTTTCTTCAAGATATTAGTAAATAATGTGCTGCTAATTTAATTGATGCTGTTAAAATTCCTATACCTCAATAGTGATGGACTAAGTGTAACATCCCGTATAATTAGTAAAATACATAAGTACTATATGTTATAGATGTATGTGTAGATTTCGGATGTATGGTTCATGTGTGATGGCTTGCGAATTGTTTGACCTTTATCCTTGGATAAGACTAAGGTAATTAATTAAATTAAATCATAGGAGGATACATATGTAGACATGTGAATTTAATCATATGAGTAATGTGAGTGTGTGTTAGAAGGCTTTAGTGTTCTTTGGACTTTGGAAGTGGGCTAGAGTGTGTGGACTTGTCACTATTGGACTTGTGTGATTGGGTTCTTTTTGTGTGTGTGGCCAATGGCCCAAAGAGGATTCTTGGATCAATCATGTTCAGCCCAAATTAAATCCACACATAATTCCCTAAGCCTTGTCCAACAAGGTGTCTTGTGTGTCTAGAAACTTTCATATGGCAAGTGTAATTTCCACTCATTCTTGCGCAAAAGGACCTAGAAAAATCTGCCAACTTCTTCCTTGTTTGACCGCCACATCACCTAGCTTGTGCACCATTTGGATTCAACTTCTTTGCATGGAAGACACATGCACTCCTTAGCACCATTTTGGGCTGCATACACCTCTTTTAGGCGCACATGTAGAGAGTCTTGGATCAGATTTCTTGTGTCACAAAACTGCCTAACTTGTTGACTTGGAGAACCACCTTACACCTTCCATCATGAGGCTGCCATGTGCAGATTTTTGCATGCTTTTGGCAGTCCATCATGAGCCAAACCTGCCCTTGCTTCCACATGCATCATAAGAAGATTTTTGGGGCTGCAACCTCTCTTTCCATGCGCACATGGACTGCATCTATGCAGATTTTAGGCTGCCACAAATGGCTCCTCCTTCCACTCCTCCATGTGCGCAAGTCTTGATTGTTTGTGCAGAAATTTTTCTGACTTAGGACAGCTTTCAAATCTGAGCATATCTCTCCTCACTCCTTGCATGTGCATAGAGTACTTTAGAAGCAACCTTGTGTGCAGCCCCACCTCTTCAAGCAACCTGAATTCTCATGATGTTAATCATTGCAACCTTCCCCTCACTTCTCCTTAAATATGCGCACACAAGAGGCCTCCTTCACCTTGTACAAGTGCAGCCAATTTTCCTCCCTCATTCCCTCACTCTCTAGCCGAACCAACAAGCCTCTTGGAGAAGGAAAAAACTTTGGTCACTTACCTTCCCTCACCTCTCAAAACCGTAGCCTTTGTCCCAAGCAAGAGTAAGCTTTCCTCCTCACTTTCACCTCACTGTTCAGTCTTGATTCCTCACCTTTGGTAGCTGTCCAAGTTGCTCCTCCTCACCCTTGATTGCGCATAGATCTTCTCCTTAGGAAGTGTGCACTTGTTGTGTAGTAAAGCTAGAAGGTGGTGTGTGATTCTTGATCAAGAAGTGTGTGCTACAAGAGGTAGGCCTTGAACTTAGAACACTTTCATTTTGTAACCATGTTTGTGTGCTTGAATGTCTCCTTGATTATGTGTGTGGTTTTGGATTCAAGTATGAGCATGGTAAAAGTAGAATGGTGGAGCCATTTCATGAGGATTTGTATGCATGAAAGCCTCATGGTCATGCTTAAGATATATGCCACTGTTTTGCATGGATATGCCACTGTTTTGAGGAATATATATGCCACTGTTCTGTATGCAAAATGCCACTGTTTCCCTTTGAATGTGCCACTGTTTTGAAGATGAAATACTCACTGTTTCGGTTCCTCAAAATAGTCAATTTGATGCCATTGTTTCTGCACATATATGCCACTGTTTCTGCACATTATATGCCACTGTTTCTGCACATATATGCCACTTTTTCTGCACATTATATGCCACTGTTTATGCACATTATATGCCACTGTTTCTGCACATTATATGCCACTGTTTCTGCACATTATATGCCACTGTTTCTGCACATTTATGCCACTGTCTTGATGTTCAAAAATCCCTCTTCATGCCACTGTTTTGATGCATAAAAACACTCACTGTTTTAGCCATCATATGCCACTGTTTTATGCATAAAATGCCACTATTTTAGTCCATAATATGCCACTGTTTTATGCATAAAATGCCACTGTTTTAGTCCATAATATGCCACTGTTTTATGCATAAAATGCCACTGTTTTAGTCCATAATATGTCACTGTTTTATGCATAAAATGCCACTGTTTTAGTCCATAATATGCCACTGTTTCAATGTCCAAAAACCATGATTTATACTACTGTTTTAATGCTCAAAAATGTACCATTCATGCCACTGTTTCTGCCACTGTTAATACCACTGTTCTGCCACTGTTTTGAGGCCCAAAGTGCCACTGTTTCTGTTTTAAAACGTTCACTGTTTCTGCTGTATGTTTACTGTTTTCCTGCTGTAAACCGTCACTGTTTCTGCCCACTATCTTTAAGGAAAATACCACTGTTTTCTGTTCACTGCCTTAAAAGAACAACTCACTGTTTCTGCTCACTGTTTTAAGCACAACCGTCACTGTTTTCTGCTGTAAAAACGCTGCTGTATGCTCACTGTTTTGCTGCTGTAAAACACTGCTGTATGCTCACTGTTTTCCACTGTAAGACACTGCTGTATGCTCACTGTTCTGCTGTAAATAGCCACTGTAAATGATTGGTTGTAATTGATTTAGGTGCGCTTAAGAAGTGAGATACTTCGCTGCTGTTTGGTAATATTTAAGGCACGCAAAGGTAAGTGTCAGGCGATATTGCCTAATGTGACTATTGACTACTGGTATAAAATTGTAACATGATGCTCTATATGCCGTAAAAATATTATGTTCCATTATGATGAAAGGAAACTGCCAAAAATGTGCCGTGATGGCTATATGATTATGAGGTAAAGACGTTATGTGGCAGCATAACGCATATGAAAGGTATATAAGCATGCACCTTACATCATACCGCATTTTGTACGTTTTGTGTGTGAAAGCATAGCATGGCATGCATGTACCAAGAGCATATAGGTCTTGCTTTTTAGAATAGTTATGTACAGGAACATGTGTTTTGAGCAAGCATCATATAGGCATCCCCAAGGTACCGGGGTATGGAACACTTGGCATCAGTCCGCATAGGCCCACAGTTGGAATCCACATGGAGCTCAGGTGCCAAGGGATATTTGATTCCACTGTGAAGTGCGCGCACGACGGTGCTAAAAGCGCAAAGGAAAGGCGTTATATACGCAATATATGAATATGATGAAAAGGAAAAAGGAAAAGGAACAAGGATATGTTGAAGTGACTGTTTATGATTTTGTGCCTAGTTAATACTGTTATATTACTGGTTTTGTTGCCACACTACTGGGATTATTCTCACCCCTTCGGGGCTGCTATTTTTCCAAAATGGCAGGAGGACGTAAAAGCACTTGAAGGAGTGATGTTTTGCTGTTGATTGCTGATGCGTGGATTATCACTGTTGCTGTTTGTTTTATTGGATGACTGTAATGATTAATGTTTTGGTACTCTTGGATGACTGTAGTCTTTATCATCTCTATGTTAGCCTAAACTTTTATGAACAGCGGCTATTTTGGAAAACCTTTGTGAAAAGAATTTAAGTGCTGAAATTTTTACAGTGCACCTTACGGGTGGTGTTTTTATGAGCAAACGAACTCTGATTTACTATTATTTTATATGCACGCGAAGCCCCAAACGTGCTCTTTCTAAATCACTTGAAATATTTTTTATCGTCCAAACAGAAGTTATAAGAACTATTGAAATGCCTTTCGGATTTGTATACTGCTATGAGATTCTTTGTTAGCTCATGTGACGTTAACGACTCTAATTCCGCTTAGCAAACGACTCTCTTGGATGCATACAAGGGAGGGCGTTACACTAATTGGTATCAGAGCAGTTTGGTCCATGGATTTGCGTGTGTTTGATTGAATTGATTGTTGTTTGTGTTTATCTGCTGATTGATTGCCTAAATGTGCTATAGCTTAAGTATATATATTAGCTAGGGTAGTTAGATTGTTTAGACCGTTCTGTGATAAGACACGGATGCATAGTTAACTTGTCCGAATTGAACCCGAGTACCTACTTGGGACTGCTGCCATGAATAACTTGCGGTGAGCCTGATCAACTCATTTCCTGATATTGTGAGTGCAGAATCATGGCAGGTGGTCGCGGTTCAACTCGGGGAAGGTCTGGCGATGCGGAAGAGGATCTTATCACCACCATTGGAGGACTGGCAACGTTCATCCAGAATATGAGCCAAGAATGGCGCGACCATAGGCAACAGAATCAGAACCAACCCCCACTGCATGAAAATGCAGAAGAAACTTCCCGTCGGAGGTTGAAAGACTTCCGCAACTTCCAACCACCTACCTTTGAGGGTGAAGACAACCCCGAGGCTGCAGCGAAGTGGCTGCAGATGATCGAGCATATTTTCGAACGTATGGCATGCCCGGAAGCGCAGAAGACTGATTACGCGTCGTACCAGCTGATGGGAGAAGCTTTAACATGGTGGACTGGTGCGAGGGCTCTGCTGAGAGCTCAGGACGTGGAACTAACATGGGCCATGTTCAGACAAGTATTTTTGGATAAGTATTTTCCTAAGGCAATGAGAAGAATGAAGCACACGGAACTGCTGTCACTTAGGCAGGACAACATGACGGTCAATGAGTATATTGCAAAATTTGGGCAGCTGATCGAGTACGCCAACTTTGATCGGAACATTTACGATGAAGAATGGCAGGTGGAGAAGTTCGAAAGCGGATTACATCCGGAAATCCGTAAGCTCATTTTGACCACGGCTAATCGTACACTTCCGGAACTCATCAACCAGAGTCGTCAGGCAGAAGGAATCATTAATGAGGCCAAGAATTTGAACAAGCCACCAACCCAATTCCACGGAGGAAACAGAGCAGGCAGGTTCTTCAGGACGGCACCTGGTAGGGGTCGAGGCAGAGGTACGCAGTTGCAGGCACGGCCTGGAAACTTTAAGAGAAGCTTTACGGTGGGTCAATCGTCGACTGGACGTCAGGGTGCGACTGTTTGTGCTACATGTGGAAAGAATCACTTTGGAGTCTGTCGCAAGAACAACAATGCATGTTTCAGATGTGGCCAGCAAGGACATTTTGCTTACAAATGCCCCCAGAACGCTGATCAACAGCCTACGCAAGCACGGGTGTTCACATTGGATGCAAATGAAGCACAGAAGTTTCCCAACCTGATCAAAGGTAATGTCACTTTAAATGGTCACCCAATTTCTACTATCTTTGATTCTGGAGCGTCTGGCTCTTTTATGGCAAAGCATACTGCCTTAAGTATAGGCATCACCCCAACCCCGTTACCTTATGAGTTACACATCAGCACACCTACTGGAGGATCGTGCACGGCCTCAGAGATCTGCAGAGGTGTTACCTTGCAGTATGAAGGGAACACGTATACAGTTAACTTGGTGGTCCTGCCGGTATTCAACTTCGATGTGATTATCGGTATGGACTGGTTGACGGAAAACGGGATAACGTTGGATTGTCGAGCGGGGAAAGTCATTGTTCCTGCGAAAGATGGTAATTTTCAACCTTTCTCTCTCATTTCCTTATTGCAAGTTAGAAAAGAGCTCCGCAAGGGAGCAGCAGGGTATCTTTTGTCGATCGAGGCTGAGACCTCGGTTGACCATCAAATTCAGAATGTACCGGTAGTTAGAGAATTCGAGGAGGTATTCCCGGATGAAATACCTCGATTGCCTCCTCATAGGGAAATAGAATTTTCCATCGAACTTGTTCCTGGAGTCGGACCAATCTCCATTGCCCCGTATCGTATGGCGCCGTTGGAACTTCGAGAGTTGAAGAAGCAGATAGAAGAGCTTTTGGCCAAGGAATTCATCAGACCGAGTACCTCCCCATGGGGTGCTCCAGCCATCTTGATTAAGAAGAAGGATGGAAGTTTACGTCTGTGTGTAGATTACCGCCAGCTGAACAAAGTAACGGTGAAGAATAAGTATCCGCTACCGAGGATCGACGATTTGATGGACCAGCTGAGAGGAGCCAGAGTCTTTTCCAAGATAGATTTACGATCGGGATACCATCAGATCCGGGTCAAACCGGAGGATATTCCGAAAACCGCTTTTAGGACTCGTTATGGGCACTACGAATATCAGGTGATCCCATTCGGACTTACGAATGCTCCTGCGGTATTCATGGACTACATGAACCGCATTTTCCGCCCCTTTCTTGATCAGTTTGTTATTGTGTTTATCGACGACATCCTGATTTACTCAGCTAATGAAGAGCTGCATGCGGAACATTTGAGGATCGTCTTGCAAATCTTGAAGGAGAAGCAGTTGTACGCGAAATGGTCGAAGTGCGAGTTTTGGCTTAAAGAGGTCCAGTTTCTGGGCCATGTCATTTCATCAGAAGGTATCGCGGTGGACCCCAGCAAAGTTGAAGCTGTCATGAATTGGGAACGACCCAAGACTGTCACCGAAGTAAGAAGTTTCTTAGGTCTTGCTGGATATTATCGAAGGTTCATCCAGAATTTCTCTCAGATAGTGCAACCTCTTACTCGTCTCACTCGGAAGGACAAGCCTTTTGAGTGGACTGAAGCTTGTGAAGAGTGTTTCTTGGAACTGAAGAGCAGACTGACAAGTGCTCCCGTACTCACGATTCCGGATCCTACTCGAAAGTTCGAAGTATACTGTGACGCGTCGCTGAAAGGACTTGGATGCGTGTTGATGCAGGATCGTATGGCGGTAGCTTACGCATCTCGACAACTGAAGCCTCACGAAGAAAACTATCCTACGCACGATTTGGAGTTAGCAGCTATAGTGTTCGCACTTAAAATCTGGAGGCACCACTTGTATGGTTCGCAGTTTGACGTGTTCAGCGATCATAAGAGTTTGAAGTACTTGTTCGACCAGAAGGAGCTGAATATGCGGCAACGTCGGTGGATGGAATTTCTGAAGGA
Source organism: Gastrolobium villosum (assembly GCA_032173675.1). Lineage (NCBI taxonomy): Eukaryota > Viridiplantae > Streptophyta > Magnoliopsida > Fabales > Fabaceae > Gastrolobium > Gastrolobium villosum. The sequence continues at coordinate 12,948 of JAVKPL010006242.1, forward strand.
CTATGATTTTGAACTTAAATACCACCCAGGAAAGGCAAACGTGGTAGCTGACGCCCTGAGTAGGAAGACACTGCACACTGCAACTCTGATGATGGAAGAGCTGAAATTGTTTGAGGCCTTTCGAGACTTGAACTTATCAGTAGACGAGAGAGGGAATAGCATAAGACTGGGAAATATAAAGGTGGAGAATGAATTGATCAATAGAATTAAGGAGGCTCAGAAAGATGAAGCGTTAGTCCGTGATTTGGTTGGAAACCAAAATGTTGTAAAGGATGAGAATGATGTTTGGAGATTTCAAGAACGGCTGGTTGTGCCGAATGAAGAGCTGAAGCAAGAAGTTTTACAGGAGGCTCACAAGGGTAAGTACGCAGTTCATCCTGGATCCACGAAGATGTATCATGATTTGAAGACCTCGTTTTGGTGGCCGGGTATGAAGCGTGATATTGTGGAGTATGTATCTCGGTGCTTAACTTGTCAGAAGGTGAAGTACGAACATCAGAAACCGTCGGGATTCCTTCAACCTTTGGAGATTCCCGAATGGAAGTGGGACAGTGTTGCGATGGATTTTGTAGTTGGACTTCCTCGGACGCGAGAAGGATATGATTCTATCTGGGTGATTGTTGATCGTTTAACGAAGTCAGCTCATTTCTTGCGTGTTAGAACCACGTATGATACAGAGAGGCTTGCTAGAATTTATCTGCAGGAGATTGTGAAGCTGCACGGAATTCCTACGAGTATTGTCAGTGATCGTGACCCCAAGTTTACATCAAAGTTTTGGGAATCCTTTCAAAGAGCATTAGGGACCCAATTGAGGTTGAGTACTGCTTATCATCCGCAGACCGATGGTCAAACGGAACGCACCATTCAAGCATTAGAGGACATGTTGCGAGCATGCGTTTTGGAGTTAGGAGGCAGCTGGGATAGTTATCTTTCGTTGATTGAGTTTGCTTACAACAACAGTTATCACTCCAGTATTCAGATGGCACCGTACGAAGCTTTGTATGGGAGAAAATGCAGATCCCCTTTATGCTGGACTGAAGTGGGTGAGCGAAGTATGTTAGGACCTGATCTAATACAAGAGACATCCGAACAAGTAAAGAAGATTCGGGAGAATATGCAGCGGGCTCAGGCCAGACAGAAGAGTTATTACGACAAGCGTCATAAGCCTCTATCTTTCGAAGTCGGAGACCATGTGTTCTTGAGAATCACTCCTACATCGGGACTCGGAAGGAGAATGGGTGTAAAGAAGTTAAGTCCACGGTACTTAGGACCGTATCTGATTATGGACCGGATTGGAGAGTCTGCATACCGGTTGGCCTTACCACCCAATCTGTCAGGAATTCACAATGTATTTCATGTGTCACAGCTACGGAGGTATCTCTCTGATCCATCTCACGTGTTACAGCCGGAGGAAGTGGAACTAAAGGAAAATCTGACGTATCAAGTACAACCGTTTCAAATTCTTGAAAGATCCGTCAAGCGACTCCGTTCTAAAGAGATTCCTTTGGTAAAAGTATTGTGGAACAACAGATCGGAAGCTGAAGCCACTTGGGAGCGCGAGGACGACATTCAGAAACGCTATCCAGAACTGTTTAGCTCTTAAGTAAGTTTATTTTGCGGACAAAATTCCTATTTGGTGGGGAGAGTGTAACATCCCGCATAATTAGTAAAATACATAAGTACTATATGTTATAGATGTATGTGAAGATTTTGGATTTATGGTTTATGTGTGATGGCTTGCGAATTGTTTGACCTTTATCCTTGGATAAGACTAAGGTAATTAATTAAATTAAATCATAGGAGGGTACATATGTAGACATGTGAATTTATTAAAATCATATGAGTAATGTGAGTGTGTGTTAGAAGGCTTTAGTGTTCATTGGACTTTGGAAGTGGGCTAGGGTGTGTGTGGACTTGTCACTATTGGACTTGTGTGTTTGGGTTCTTTGTGTGTGTGTGGCCAATGACCCAAGGATGGCTTTTGGACCTAGCTAGTTCAGCCCAATGTTGAAACCACTTTTACCTCCCCTAAGCCTTGTCCAACAAGGCTGCCTTGTGCAGCAAGGAACACCACATGGCAAGATGCATTTCACTCCTCTTTCCATGCGCATAAGAGAGTAATTAGGACCTTGAAAATCTGCCAATTTTTCCCTCTTGTTGACCGCCACCTCACCTTGTTTATGCATCACTTGATTTCAACCTCATTGCATGGAAGACACATGTACCATTTAGCAAAATTTTAGGCTGCATTCTTCTCCACTTTGGCGCACATGGAGGTGTCTTGGAGCAGATTTTTCTATGACACAAAACTGCCTAACTTGTTGACTTGGAGAACCCTCTTGCACCTTCCATCATGAGACTGAATTGTGCAGATTTTTGCAAGCTTTTGGCAGCCCATCATGAGCCAAACCTGCCCTTGCTTCCACATGCATCATAAGTAGGGTCTTGGGGCTGCATTTTCATCATCTTGTACGCATATGGACAGCTCCAAAATCAGAATTTAGGCTGCCACAAATCTGCACTCATGATGCACCTCTTTCCCTCTCCATCTTGTGTGCGCCTAGCTTGCTTGTTGTGTGAAGAAAATTCTGACTTAGTAGCCTAACTCAAATCTGAACCATCTCCTCACCTCCTTGCATGTGAATAGAGTACTTTAGAAGCAACCTTGTGTGCAGCCCCACCTCTTCAAGTAACCAGAATTTTCATGATGCTTAATCATGCCACTTCTCCTCACTCCCTCCTTAAATATGCGCACACTAGAGCTCCCTCACCTTGCACAAATGCAGCCAAGTCTCTCCCTCACTCCCTCACTCTCCTAGCCGAACCTACAAGCCTCATTGGAGCAAGAAGACTTTGCTAAAGACAACTCACCTTCCCTCACTGTCCAGCCTTGTCCTCAACCTTGAAGCTGCCCAAGTTTGTCCATCCTCACCTTGTTTGCGCATAGATCTTCTCCTTAGGAAGTGTGGACTTGTTGTGTAGTGAAGCTAGAAGGTGGTGTGTGATCCTTGACTTTGAAGGGTGTGCTACAAGAGGTAAGTCTTGAGCTTAGAACATTTTCATTATGTAACCATGTATGTGTGCTTGAATGTCTCCTTGAATATGTTTTGCTTTGGGTACTTGATTGAGCATGGTTAAAGTATAAGTATGGAGCTACTTTATGATGACTTGTATGCATGAGTTATAGAATGAAAATCTCATGGTTATGTTCAAGTATATGCCACTGTTTTGAAGAGAAATATGCCACTGCTTCCCTATGAATGTGCCACTGTTTTGAGGGTAAAATGCTCACTATTTCGGTTCCTCAAGATCACGTTATATGCCACTGTTTCTGCACATATATGCCACTGTTTCTGCACATTATATGTCACTGTTTCTGCACATGTATGCCACTGTTTCTGCACCTTGTATGTCACTGTTTCTGCACATGTATGCCACTGTTTCTGCACCTTGTATGCCACTGTTTCTGCACATATATGCCACTGTTTCTGCACATTATATGTCACTGTTTCTGCATAAAAACACTCACTGTTTTAGTCGTCATATGCCACTGTTTTTATGCATAAAATGCCACTGTTTTAGTCATCATATGCCACTGTTTTTATGCATAAAATGCCACTGTTTTAGTCCATAATATGCCACTGTTTTATGCATAAAATACCACTGTGTTAGTCCATAATATGTCACTGTTTCAATGTCCAAAAACCATGATTTATACTACTGTTTTAATGCTCAAAAATGTACCATTCATGCCACTGTTTCTGCCACTGTTAATACCACTGTTCTGCCACTGTTTTGAGGCCCAAAGTGCCACTGTTTCTGTTTTAAAACTTTCACTGTTTCTGCTGTAAGGTGCTACTGTTTTTCTGCTGTAAAACGTCACTGTTTCTGTTTTAAAATGTTCACTGTTTCTGCTGTATGTTTACTGTTTTCCTGCTGTAAACCGTCACTGTTTCTGCCCACTGTCTTTAAGGAAAATACCACTGTTTTCTGTTCACTGTCTTAAAAGAACAACTCACTGTTTCTGCTCACTGTTTTAAGCACAAACGTCACTGTTTTCTGCTGTAAAAACGCTGCTGTATGCTCACTGTTTTGCTGCTGTAAACACTGCTGTATGATCACTGTTTTCCACTGTAAAACACTGCTGTATGCTCACTGTTTTGCTGCTGTAAACACTGCTGTATGATCACTGTTTTCCACTGTAAAACACTGTTGTATGCTCACTGTTTCTGCTGTAAATAGCCACTGTAAATGATTGGTTGTAATTGATTTAGGTGCGCTTAAGAAGTAAGATACTTCGCTGCTGTTTGGTAATATTTAAGGCACGCAAAGGTAAGTGTCAGGCGATATTGCCTAATGTGACTATTGACTACTGGTATAAAATTGTGACATGATGCTCCATATGCCGTAAAAATAGTATGTTCCATTATATTGAAAGGAAACTGCCAAAAATGTGCCGTGATGGCTATATGATTATGAGGTAAAGACGTTATGTGGCAGCATAACGCATATGAAAGGTATATAAGCATGCACCTTGCATCATGCCGCATTTTTGTACGTTTTGTGTGTGAAAGCATAGCATGTCATGCATGTATCATGATCATATAGGTCTTGTTTTAGAATAGTTATGTACAGGACCATGTGTTTGAGCAAGCATCATATAGGCATCCCCAAGGTACCGGGGTATGGGACACTTGGCATCAGTCCGCATAGGCCCACAGTTGGAATCCACATGGAGCTCAGGTGCCAAGGGTATATTTGATTCCACTGTGAAGTGCGCGCACGACGGTGCTAAAAGCGCAAAGGAAAGGCGTTATATACGCAATATATGAATATGATAAAAAGGAAAAGGAAAAGGAACAAGGATATGTTGAAGTGACTGTTTATGATTTTGTGCCTAGTTAATACTGTTATATTACTGGTTTTGTTGCCACACTACTGGGATTATTCTCACCCCTTCGGGGCTGCTATTTTCCTAAATGGCAGGAGGACGTAAAAGCACTTGAAGACGTGATGTTTGCTGTTGCTTGCTGATGAATGGACTTGTACTGTTGCTGTTTGTTTGATTGGATGACTGTAATGATTGATATTTTGGTACTCTTGGATGACTGTAGACTTTATCATCTTTATTTTATCTTGAACTTTTATGAACAACGGTTATTTTGGAAAACCTTTGTGAAAAGAATTTAAGTGCTGAAATTTTTACAGTGCACCTTGCGGGTGGTGTTTTTATGAGCAAACGAACTCTGATTTACTATTATTTTATATGCACGCGAAGCCCCAAACGTGCTCTTTCTAAATCACTTGAAATATTTTTTATCGTCCAAACAGAAGTAATAAGAACAATTGAAATGCCTTACGGATTGGTATACTGCATTGGGATTCTATGTTAGCTCATGTGACGTTAACGACTCTAATTCCGCTTAGCAAACGACTCTCTTGGATGCATACAAGGGAGGGCGTTACACTAATTGGTATCAGAGCCTGGTTGGTCCATGGAATTGCTTGTGTTTGATTGAATTGACTGCTGTTTGTGTTTATCTGCTGATTGACTGTCTAAATGTGCTATAGTTTAAGTGCTTGAGTATATATTGACTAGGATAGTTAGATTGTTTAGACTGTTCTGTGATAAGACACGGATGCATAGCTAACTTGTCCGAATTGAACTCGAGTACCTACTTGAGACTGCTGCCATGAATAACTTGCGGTGAGCCTGATCAACTCATTTCCTGATATTGTGAGTGCAGAATCATGGCGGGTGGTCGCGGTTCAACTCGGGGAAGGTCTGGCGATGCGGAAGAGGATCTTATCACTACCATTGGGGGACTGGCAACGTTTATCCAGAATATGAGCCAAGAATGGCGCGACCATAGGCAACAGAATCAGAACCAACCCCCACTGCATGAAAATGCAGAAGAAATTGCCCGTCGGAGGTTGAAAGACTTCTGCAACTTCCAACCACCTACCTTTGAGGGTGAAGACAACCCCGAGGCTGCAGCGAAGTGGCTGCAGATGATCGAGCATATCTTCGAACGCATGGCATGCCCGGAAGCGCAGAAGACTGATTACGCGTCGTACCAGCTGATGGGAGAAGCTTTAACATGGTGGACTAGGGCGAGGGCTCTGCTGAGAGCTCAGGACGTGGAACTAACATGGGCCGTGTTCAGACAAGTATTTTTGGATAAGTATTTTCCTAAGGCAATGAGAAGGATGAAACACACTGAACTGCTGTCACTCCGGCAGGATAACATGACGGTTAATGAGTATATTGCAAAATTTGGGCAGCTGATCGAGTACGCCAACTTTGATCGGAACATTTACGATGAAGAATGGCAAGTGGAGAAGTTCGAAAGCGGATTACATCCGGAAATCCGTAAGCTCATTTTGACCACGGCTAATCGTACACTTCCGGAACTCATCAACCAGAGTCGTCAGGCAGAAGGAATCATTAATGAGGCCAAGAATTTGAACAAGCAACCAGCCCAATTCCACGGAGGAAACAGAGCAGGCAGGTTCTTTAGGACGGCATCTGGTAGGGGTCGAGGCAGAGGTACGCAGTTGCAGGCACGGCCTGGAAACTTTAAGAGAAGCTTTACGGTGGGTCAATCGTCGACTGGACGTCAGGGTGCGACTGTTTGTGCTACATGTGGAAAGAATCACTTTGGAGTCTGTCGCAAGAACAACAATGCATGTTTCAGATGCGGCCAGCAAGGACATTTTGCCTACAAATGCCCCCAGAACGCTGATCAACAGCCTACGCAAGCACGGGTGTTCACATTGGATGCAAATGAAGCACAGAAGTTTCCCAACCTGATCAAAGGTAATGTCACTTTAAATGGTCACCCAATTTCTACTATCTTTGATTCTGGAGCGTCTGGCTCTTTTATGGCAAAGCATACTGCCTTAAGTATAGGCATCACCCCAACCCCGTTACCTTATGAGTTACACATCAGCACACCTACTGGAGGATCGTGCACGGCCTCAGAGATCTGCAGAGGTGTTACCTTGCAGTATGAAGGGAACACGTATACAGTTAACTTGGTGGTCCTGCCGGTATTCAACTTCGATGTGATTATCGGTATGGACTGGTTGACGGAAAACGGGATAACGTTGGATTGTCGAGCGGGGAAAGTCATTGTTCCTGCGAAAGATGGTAATTTTCAACCTTTCTCTCTCATTTCCTTATTGCAAGTTAGAAAAGAGCTCCGCAAGGGAGCAGCAGGGTATCTTTTGTCGATCGAGGCTGAGACCTCGGTTGACCATCAAATTCAGAATGTACCGGTAGTTAGAGAATTCGAGGAGGTATTCCCGGATGAAATACCTCGATTGCCTCCTCATAGGGAAATAGAATTTTCTATCGAACTTGTTCCTGGAGTCGGACCAATCTCCATTGCCCCGTATCGTATGGCGCCGTTGGAACTGCGAGAGTTGAAGAAGCAGATAGAAGAGCTTTTGGCCAAGGAATTCATCAGACCGAGTACCTCCCCATGGGGTGCTCCAGCCATCTTGATTAAGAAGAAGGATGGAAGTTTACGTCTGTGTGTAGATTACCGCCAGCTGAACAAAGTAACAGTGAAGAATAAGTATCCGCTACCGAGGATCGACGATTTGATGGACCAGCTGAGAGGAGCCAGAGTCTTTTCCAAGATAGATTTACGATCGGGATACCATCAGATCCGGGTCAAACCGGAGGATATTCCGAACACCGCTTTTAGGACTCGTTATGGGCACTACGAATATCAGGTGATCCCATTCGGACTTACGAATGCTCCTGCGGTATTCATGGACTACATGAACCGCATTTTCCGCCCCTTTCTTGATCAGTTTGTTATTGTGTTTATCGACGACATCCTGATTTACTCAGCTAATGAAGAGCTGCATGCGGAACATTTGAGGATCGTCTTGCAAATCTTGAAGGAGAAGCAGTTGTACGCGAAATGGTCGAAGTGCGAGTTTTGGCTTAAAGAGGTCCAGTTTCTGGGCCATGTCATTTCATCAGAAGGTATCGCGGTGGACCCCAGCAAAGTTGAAGCTGTCATGAATTGGGAACGACCCAAGACTGTCACCGAAGTAAGAAGTTTCTTAGGTCTTGCTGGATATTATCGAAGGTTCATCCAGAATTTCTCTCAGATAGTGCAACCTCTTACTCGTCTCACTCGGAAGGACAAGCCTTTTGAGTGGACTGAAGCTTGTGAAGAGTGTTTCTTGGAACTGAAGAGCAGACTGACAAGTGCTCCCGTACTCACGATTCCGGATCCTACTCGAAAGTTCGAAGTATACTGTGACGCGTCGCTGAAAGGACTTGGATGCGTGTTGATGCAGGATCGTATGGCGGTAGCTTACGCATCTCGACAACTGAAGCCTCACGAAGAAAACTATCCTACGCACGATTTGGAGTTAGCAGCTATAGTGTTCGCACTTAAAATCTGGAGGCACCACTTGTATGGTTCGCAGTTTGACGTGTTCAGCGATCATAAGAGTTTGAAGTACTTGTTCGACCAGAAGGAGCTGAATATGCGGCAACGTCGGTGGATGGAATTTCTGAAGGACTATGATTTTGAACTTAAATACCACCCAGGAAAGGCAAACGTGGTAGCTGACGCCCTGAGTAGGAAGACACTGCACACTGCAACTCTGATGATGGAAGAGCTGAAATTGTTTGAAGCCTTTCGAGACTTGAACTTATCAGTAGACGAGAGAGGGAATAGCATAAGACTGGGAAATATAAAGGTGGAGAATGAATTGATCAATAGAATTAAGGAGGCTCAGAAAGATGAAGCGTTAGTCCGTGATTTGGTTGGAAACCAAAATGTTGTAAAGGATGAGAATGATGTTTGGAGATTTCAAGAACGGCTGGTTGTGCCGAATGAAGAGCTGAAGCAAGAAGTTTTACAGGAGGCTCACAAGGGTAAGTACGCAGTTCATCCTGGATCCACGAAGATGTATCATGATTTGAAGACCTCGTTTTGGTGGCCGGGTATGAAGCGTGATATTGCGGAGTATGTATCTCGGTGCTTAACTTGTCAGAAGGTGAAGTACGAACATCAGAAACCGTCGGGACTCCTTCAACCTTTGGAGATTCCCGAATGGAAGTGGGACAGTGTTGCGATGGATTTTGTAGTTGGACTTCCTCGGACGCGAGAAGGATATGATTCTATCTGGGTGATTGTTGATCGTTTAACGAAGTCAGCTCATTTCTTGCGTGTTAGAACCACGTATGATACAGAGAGGCTTGCTAGAATTTATCTGCAGGAGATTGTGAAGCTGCACGGAATTCCTACGAGTATTGTCAGTGATCGTGACCCCAAGTTTACATCAAAGTTTTGGGAATCCTTTCAAAGAGCATTAGGGACCCAATTGAGGTTGAGTACTGCTTATCATCCGCAGACCGATGGTCAAACGGAACGCACCATTCAAGCATTAGAGGACATGTTGCGAGCATGCGTTTTGGAGTTAGGAGGCAGCTGGGATAGTTATCTTTCGTTGATTGAGTTTGCTTACAACAACAGTTATCACTCCAGTATTCAGATGGCACCGTACGAAGCTTTGTATGGGAGAAAATGCAGATCCCCTTTATGCTGGACTGAAGTGGGTGAGCGAAGTATGTTAGGACCTGATCTAATACAAGAGACATCCGAACAAGTAAAGAAGATTCGGGAGAATATGCAGCGGGCTCAGGCCAGACAGAAGAGTTATTACGACAAGCGTCATAAGCCTCTATCTTTCGAAGTCGGAGACCATGTGTTCTTGAGAATCACTCCTACATCGGGACTCGGAAGGAGAATGGGTGTAAAGAAGTTAAGTCCACGGTACTTAGGACCGTATCTGATTATGGACCGGATTGGAGAGTCTGCATACCGGTTGGCCTTACCACCCAATCTGTCAGGAATTCACAATGTATTTCATGTGTCACAGCTACGGAGGTATCTCTCTGATCCATCTCACGTGTTACAGCCGGAGGAAGTGGAACTAAAGGAAAATCTGACGTATCAAGTACAACCGTTTCAAATTCTTGAAAGATCCGTCAAGCGACTCCGTTCTAAAGAGATTCCTTTGGTAAAAGTATTGTGGAACAACAGATCGGAAGCTGAAGCCACTTGGGAGCGCGAGGACGACATTCAGAAACGCTATCCAGAACTGTTTAGCTCTTAAGTAAGTTTATTTTGCGGACAAAATTCCTATTTGGTGGGGAGAGTGTAACATCCCGCATAATTAGTAAAATACATAAGTACTATATGTTATAGATGTATGTGAAGATTTCGGATTTATGGTTTATGTGTGATGGCTTGCGAATTGTTTGACCTTTATCCTTGGATAAGACTAAGGTAATTAATTAAATTAAATCATAGGAGGGTACATATGTAGACATGTGAATTTATTAAAATCATATGAGTAATGTGAGTGTGTGTTAGAAGGCTTTAGTGTTCATTGGACTTTGGAAGTGGGCTAGGGTGTGTGTGGACTTGTCACTATTGGACTTGTGTGTTTGGGTTCTTTGTGTGTGTGTGGCCAATGACCCAAGGATGGCTTTTGGACCTAGCTAGTTCAGCCCAATGTTGAAACCACTTTTACCTCCCCTAAGCCTTGTCCAACAAGGCTGCCTTGTGCAGCAAGGAACACCACATGGCAAGATGCATTTCACTCCTCTTTCCATGCGCATAAGAGAGTAATTAGGACCTTGAAAATCTGCCAATTTTTCCCTCTTGTTGACCGCCACCTCACCTTGTTTATGCATCACTTGATTTCAACCTCATTGCATGGAAGACACATGTACCATTTAGCAAAATTTTAGGCTGCATTCTTCTCCACTTTGGCGCACATTGAGGTGTCTTGGAGCAGATTTTTCTATGACACAAAACTGCCTAACTTGTTGACTTGGAGAACCCTCTTGCACCTTCCATCATGAGACTGAATTATGCAGATTTTTGCAAGCTTTTGGCAGCCCATCATGAGCCAAACCTGCCCTTGCTTCCACATGCATCATAAGTAGGGTCTTGGGGCTGCATTTTCATCATCTTGTACGCATATGGACAGCTCCAAAATCAGAATTTAGGCTGCCACAAATCTGCACTCATGATGCACCTCTTTCCCTCTCCATCTTGTGTGCGCCTAGCTTGCTTGTTGTGTGAAGAAAATTCTGACTTAGTAGCCTAACTCAAATCTGAACCATCTCCTCACCTCCTTGCATGTGAATAGAGTACTTTAGAAGCAACCTTGTGTGCAGCCCCGCCTCTTCAAGTAACCAGAATTTTCATGATGCTTAATCATGCCACTTCTCCTCACTCCCTCCTTAAATATGCGCACACTAGAGCTCCCTCACCTTGCACAAATGCAGCCAAGTCTCTCCCTCACTCCCTCACTCTCCTAGCCGAACCTACAAGCCTCATTGGAGCTAGAAGACTTTGCTAAAGACAACTCACCTTCCCTCACTGTCCAGCCTTGTCCTCAACCTTGAAGCTGCCCAAGTTTGTCCATCCTCACCTTGTTTGCGCATAGATCTTCTCCTTAGGAAGTGTGGACTTGTTGTGTAGTGAAGCTAGAAGGTGGTGTGTGATCCTTGACTTTGAAGGGTGTGCTACAAGAGGTAAGTCTTGAGCTTAGAACATTTTCATTATGTAACCATGTATGTGTGCTTGAATGTCTCCTTGAATATGTTTTGCTTTGGGTACTTGATTGAGCATGGTTAAAGTATAAGTATGGAGCTACTTTATGATGACTTGTATGCATGAGTTATAGAATGAAAATCTCATGGTTATGTTCAAGTATATGCCACTGTTTTGAAGAGAAATATGCCACTGCTTCCCTATGAATGTGCCACTGTTTTGAGGGTAAAATGCTCACTATTTCGGTTCCTCAAGATCACATTATATGCCACTGTTTCTGCACATATATGCCACTATTTCTGCACATTATATGTCACTGTTTCTGCACATGTATGCCACTGTTTCTGCACCTTGTATGTCACTGTTTCTGCACATGTATGCCACTGTTTCTGCACCTTGTATGCCACTGTTTCTGCACATATATGCCACTGTTTCTGCACATTATATGTCACTGTTTCTGCATAAAAACACTCACTGTTTTAGTCGTCATATGCCACTGTTTTTATGCATAAAATGCCACTGTTTTAGTCATCATATGCCACTGTTTTTATGCATAAAATGCCACTATTTTAGTCCATAATATGCCACTGTTTTATGCATAAAATACCACTGTGTTAGTCCATAATATGTCACTGTTTCAATGTCCAAAAACCATGATTTATACTACTGTTTTAATGCTCAAAAATGTACCATTCATGCCACTGTTTCTGCCACTGTTAATACCACTGTTCTGCCACTGTTTTGAGGCCCAAAGTGCCACTGTTTCTGTTTTAAAACGTTCACTGTTTCTGCTGTAAGGTGCTACTGTTTTTCTGCTGTAAAACGTCACTGTTTCTGTTTTAAAACGTTCACTGTTTCTGCTGTATGTTTACTGTTTTCCTGTTGTAAACCGTCACTGATCTGCCCACTGTCTTTAAGGAAAATACCACTGTTTTCTGTTCACTGTCTTAAAAGAACAACTCACTGTTTCTGCTCACTGTTTTAAGCACAAACGTCACTGTTTTCTGCTGTAAAAATGCTGCTGTATGCTCACTGTTTTGCTGCTGTAAACACTGCTGTATGATCACTGTTTTCCACTGTAAAACACTGCTGTATGCTCACTGTTTTGCTGCTGTAAACACTGCTGTATGATCACTGTTTTCCACTGTAAAACACTGCTGTATGCTCACTGTTTCTGCTGTAAATAGCCACTGTAAATGATTGGTTGTAATTGATTTAGGTGCGCTTAAGAAGTAAGATACTTCGCTGCTGTTTGGTAATATTTAAGGCACGCAAAGGTAAGTGTCAGGCGATATTGCCTAATGTGACTATTGACTACTGGTATAAAATTGTGACATGATGCTCCATATGCCGTAAAAATAGTATGTTCCATTATATTGAAAGGAAACTGCCAAAAATGTGCCGTGATGGCTATATGATTATGAGGTAAAGACGTTATGTGGCAGCATAACGCATATGAAAGGTATATAAGCATGCACCTTGCATCATGCCGCATTTTTGTACGTTTTGTGTGTGAAAGCATAGCATGTCATGCATGTATCATGATCATATAGGTCTTGTTTTAGAATA
>JAVKPL010006243.1:0-26095 GCA_032173675.1 Gastrolobium villosum
AAATAGAAAAACGCAACAAGAAAAATACCCGAAGATGAAAGGTTTGCACATGTAGCAAGATGAAGACCAGAAACATCAAATGTCGCGCAATACTCAGAAAGAAGGTAAGCAGAATACTAGTCACGATGAAAAGCTCAAATAATACAATGAATAACGACTTGTTAGAAGACTAGAGGACAGGGCTATTCCAGTCATTTCATTCCCACGCTCTTATTATATCTATCATCCGTGACAATCGCCGTAACCGCGAGTGGTAATCGCAGCGGTTAAGAATGGTAAGGGTTGGAACCGCCCTATCACCTTAAAAGGCAATAATTCGACACATAAAATGAGGCTATTCATAAATGTGCATGACAAACGAAATTGCACAAGGTAGCTGTTGTACACAAAGGCATATAAGCAACGACACGTGGCCAAATGTACTGATGGTAAAACATAAAAGGCACGATAGACAAAGAACAGGCGACTTCGAATCGAGTTATAACCTAGGATCAACTCGGCTATAATATGGACCCCGACAAATCCACGTATATTCCGTCAAACTCGGTTATGCATATGGGAGTATAAGAATTCAATCATTACCATACTCCACTGAGGTCGGCATGATAAACAACAAAGTATAATTTCGCCGGACTCATTCTTAACCCGTCGACATGAGGGGCAATAAGGTATCATGGGAAAGGAAAACAAGAGAAAAGAAAATATACTCGTACGAGCCCACATCAAATTCATCCAGACAACCCGAATACACAGATAGTCTGGCTGAGGGGCAACTGTTATGGACCTGTATGAAAGGCCCATCTAGACAGCCCATCTAGACAGCCCGATAAAGGGCAACCCAGAAATAGTAAACGGGTCGCCATCAAGGACATTTAATCCGTGATACGTTATCACACGATAAAGGTTGACCAGCTGCAATGACAGCCTGGTCATGACAGTTCAGACCCAGGTATTCACCTTATCAGCAATCCTTATAAATACGGGTACAACCCAAAGGTAAACACACATCTCTCTTTAGCATACTATCATCACTGTGCACACACACTCTATTTGGTGTACAGCGATCAGCTAAAATCAAGGATATCTACACCATAGATATTCCTGGGAAAGCATTAGATCCAGATCAATTCACCAGCCTAACTGGGCTGGACGTGTCTGTCTTAAGGACAGAACAGTTTGGATTTTAGATATCTGTTGTAAAAGAAGGGGAAAAAATAAATTTAGATGTTGTGTGATGCATGGGCTTATTGCTTTATGTGATATTCGGAAATTGAGTGGTTTATGAAAAAAAAAACAATTTTGGTGTGAAAAATTAGAGAGTAAAAGCGGGGGATTTTTTAAGATTTTAGTGCAACAAAAAGTTATGTCATATAAGGCATGATTTTTTAAACATAGGCTTATTTCAACTTTGGTTAAAAATATGGTTAGCATTAGTAAGATGCGGTGAATTGTTGTGGGTTTCAGTCCTATTATATTTGTCATTGGTATAGTAGCACCAAATGGCAACTGCTTGTGATTTTTACTTGAAGTTGACCAAACAAGCAAAAACCTGATTATAATTGTGCAATGGGATTCCATTTTCTAATGCGTGCAAGTAGATAAACCTGGTGGATCCTTTTTTTTTTAATCAATCTTTTATGTTTAAATTTTACATGATTTGGTCTAGAGCAGGGGTGTGAATTGTTAGACTGAAATAGACTTTGGCTTAAATAGGTCAGACATTCGTTAAAAACCTTAGGTCGGACTTGGCCTAATTGCTTGTGTAGGCTCAAACTTACTAGTCTAGCCTGACCTATATTAAAATAATTAAAAATATTGCTAGACTTGTTAGCTTGTTTAAGTCTATTAAATATTTAATAATTAAAAAATAACTAAAATAATATTACTTTATTATTCAAAATGATTAAAATGATAATTTCATTTAAAATAAATAATATGATATAGGCCAGCTTATAGGTCCGACATGTACAAAAAAGCTTATAGCCTACTTTCTAAATAGGTTTTCTTAAAAGCACCTACTTTCTAAATAGTTTTTTTTTTAAAGCCTATGCCTGTTCTATTTAACTATTTGTAATAGGTCAAGCCTAGCCTAATATAGGCTAGGCCATAGGCTCATGTGGGCCAGCATAGCCCATTTACACCCCTAGTCTGGAGGGTTATTGATCCATAACTTATGTGGAAGCTTCGGAGAATCCAAGAAGAAGTTAGCCAACCAATCTGCACGCATATTGCCTTCTCTATGCGTGTGTTGTAAAAGAACCTGCCAATCTTTCCTCATCCATGTCCGTATACGAGATATCAACTTAACCTCAAGGATTGCTGCACCACACTTGGTGAGCCTAGTGATTTCCCATAAGGAATCATATTACAAAACCTTGCATTCCAAGCTACTTCTAAATCCCTGAGCATTCCCCAAAGCTCAGCTCTGAAAGATGGACAAAAGCCCAATCTGAAAGCAAAACCTTCAATCCACTTTCCTTGCGCATTTCAAATCACACCTCCACAGGCCGCCTGCGGACTTGTTTACTATGGACCTGTTTATGCTGGACCTTAAAGGAGCAGATGCAGTCTTAGGGGTTCAATGGTTGGCAATCATTGGGCCTATTATTACCAAGTATTCCTAGATGACCATGACATTTGACAATATTGGCTCAACTGTCATCTTACATGGTGATCTGATACGAGTTGACAAGTATACCAATCGAACAAATAATACAGTGATAAGAAGAGTATCGTTTCCACAGGGATTGTGATGGAATATCAAATAATCGTTCCTTTTAAGACGGGAGAAATTCGAATAGTTGTGGAAAATATTGTGGATTTCAGTAAAAATAAAAACTAAAAGTAAAGACTTATTTTTAGATTTCTATTATGAAAATATAACAGAGATGAATTTTATAAAATATAAGAAAGTATTGTAGCTAGAGTGCACTCACCATATGATCCCCGCCTTTTACTCTAGATTGATTTAAAATACACATCTATATAAATATTCAGACAATTTATCATCAAAAAATATTAAATAGCTAACCCTCAATTCCTTGCAAGATTAACTTTTAACCCCAATTGGAACCCCAGTTCCTTGCAATGCTCCTCATGAAATTAAGCAATAAGCACTATAAATTAAACATCTACAATAATATATATGTCTATTGTAACACCCCGTGTATACCCGGTTTGTTAACATGTCATTGTATTAAGCCACGCTTAAAATGCGAAATAACTTTTTACTTTTAATTATGATGTCATTCACATTAGCCAAGTTGATTATCAAATCCTTTTTCAAAACATTTCCTGTATGTAAATTGCAAAAGACAGCTATCTACACTGAATAACCTCATATATAATTAAGTGAGTATCTAAGTCACGGAACTACAACATGACCCTCATCATCGTCATGTTTGCCATCCGGTTCTCCTCCAGTATATCTGCAGTGGCTCTCATGTTTGCATCTCTAATGGCATCCAGCATAGACTGGTTTGCCAACCTCTTGGCCTCCTAGTCGGCTAGTCGGGCCGCCTGCATCTCAGCCAATGCAGCCAGGACAGGATCCGGTTGATCCTTATTCGTACCTTGGTTCCTCCTTAGTTGTACCATGACTCTACACAAGTTACACAAAGAATGAGTTGATCAGGCCCACGCCATGTGGTCACATATGCATTATCATAATACACACCAATCAGAGAGAACACAAGATAGTCACACAATGAAACATCCTAAGTTATTGCAATACATACAGGTTTTTCCCTAGAAAGTTCTCTGATACCATAAAATGTAACACCCTGTGTTAACCCGGTTTGTTAACATACTATCGTATTAAGCCACACTTAATTAAAAATTTGCGAAATATCTTTTTCTTTCCAATTATGACGTCATTATCATTACCAAGTTAAATTACTTCTTTCTTTTTCATAAAATAATGTCTGTATGTAAATTGCATGACAACTAACCGAAATACCTCATAACATAGATAAAGTGAGTATCTAAGGTCACAGATCTACAACACGTAGTCCGGACAATAATCCTGATACATTATTACAACTTTAAATAAAGCAAGACATACACAATTCTATGTGGCATGAACAATCCCCATGCTCACCAAATAAGGCAACAATGTCCAATAGCAGTGTCAACAGCAAACAACATAGTACTATCTGAAGCTAAAAGCATAAAACAGTAAACAGGATCCAAAATCCAACATGTCAGCACATACAACAATATCTAACTCAACTCTGGCCTCCTGCCACCCGAGGTCTCAACCCCAGGGTTACATGAACCTGAAATAAGCGTCCCCAAACGTGGGGTGAGATCTCTAAACAAGAAATCTCAGTAAGAAAAGGGGTCCTCAAGGATCTTCCACCCCAAGCTCACTTACATGTGCAATATAATTTCTAAAAGCAGTAATTTCCAGTATAAGTTCCAAAAGTATGCAGTGCAACATATATCCATGCCATATGAGTTATCACTATTCTACTAGCCAGAGAAAATGCAGGAATACGTCTATTACCCACATAGTAGTACAAGGAACATCGCTTGCACCTCACCCACAGCCTCACTGTAACAACCCGTGTTAACCCGGATTGTTAACACACTATCGTATTAAGCCACGCTTAATTAAAATGCAGAATAACTTTTTCTTTAATTCAATTATGACGTCATTAACTTAGCCAACTTGGTTACTTAATCATTTTCATAAAAATACTGCCTGTATGTAAATTGCAAGACAACTAACTGAATACCTCGTACATAAATATAAGGTGAGTATCTAAAGCCACAGGTCTACACAAGTAGCCTGGGTCAAAATCCTGATACTTTAATTACAACATTAACATGAAAAGACGATAACAATCATGTGGCATGGACAAACCCCATGCTCACCAAATAAGGCAACAATGCCCACAAATAGTCTCAACATAACTTAACATAAATAAAGCATAAAACATAACAGCAGTCAAATAATCAGCAATCCACAACCAGCACGTCAGCATAATTATCAGCTCAGCTCTGGCCTCCTGCCACCTGAGCCCTCAACATTACCTGATCCTGAAATAAGCGTCCCCAAACGTGGGGTGAGATCTCTAACAAGAAATCTCAGTAAGACAAGGGGTCCTCAAGGAGTCTCCACCCCAAGCTCACTTACATGTGTAATATAAGTTCCAAAAACAGTATTACAGTATAAGTTCTAAAATCATGCGATGCAACAATTAATCATGTCATGTGTGCTTTCAAATCTACTGGCCAGAGAAATGTAGGAATACGTCTATGCCTACATGAGTACATGGATACTACCTGCACCTCACCCACATGCTTCTCCATCTTGTATGTACTACATACTCAGGATTGCCGTCTAGGTGGACACCACATGCATATCATAATAGCTCATTACATATAAACAGCTCAACAGCATTTCAAAATAATAAAGCATGTAACACAGCATGCATAAACCCATCCCCATGGGACATGGTGGAACATCAAAATGGCTAAACCGAGGACACGAAAGCTTACCTTGCAAGCTAGCTATCCAAGCCAAGAGTCCAACCACTCACTAGTCCACAAACAGCAGTATCACAATCTGATATGGACCATTAACAAGTCAATATTAATGCATCACAAGCATACAACTTAAAGACTACGCCTTTCCTTTACGTTTTACGTCTTAAGGCTTCCAACAAAGCCATAAGCCCTTAATCATATGATTCTGACTTAGTCCATTTATTACAGAAGTTCAACTTCCTTAAACTAGGGTCCACACACACCCAATAGCTTACTGTTCATACAGTACAGCTACTGTCTGCGCAGAACCCAGGATATCCGGATATCAGAAGGGGTATATCCGGATATGCCATATCCGGATATCACACTGGACATATCCGGATATGTCATATCCGGATACCCAGATACCATATCCGGATATCAATATCCGGATACCATATCCGGATACTGATATCCGGATATCTGTTCGACAAATATCCGGATATCTCACGACAGAATGCAGTTTCTGCATTTCGTGAATATCCATCCCAAAGATCCTACTTTTAACACATGTACACGTTAAAGCATGCATCTTTAGTTCATTTTAGGTTCATATACCTTATACCCTCTTGTTTACTCATTAAACATGGCCAAGACATCAACTTTAAGCATCATAAACCCATGATCATAGTGAGGTAACTTACCAAAGTTCAAAACAGAGGCAAGTTGTGCTCTTGGAGCTCTCCCAAGGTTCCTCAAACTCAGCCTAAGTAGGAGCACGAAAATGGCACTTCAAGATGGGTTCTTGCACCACAAGAAGGCACTTTGAAGCTTACAATGACTACCACAAAGTAGCCATTACTAAAGCTCCAAACTCAGGCTCACTAACTACACACACACACAGGTTTCTCAACTCAGAAACTACCACCTCTCACACTCACAAGGCCACTCACAAGTGTTTACAAGAAGGAGAGTGTGAAAGAAGAAGAAAAGATGGAAACTTGGTGGCAACCAAGCAAGGAAGAGGGTGGCTGCATGCAAGACACAAGCTGCAGCCCACACTCACGTGAAGAGAATTTAGACCTAGGGTTTTGTGCCCTTAATGGGTCTATATATAGGCAAAGCCACTAATCGCGCAGTATTAACCTTAATCGCAAAGTAAAAGATCTTGATCTCAAACTTCGGATTCTAGACCTAGACATTTTTCTAAGATTTTTCATATTTTTATTTTATTTTTCGGAGCACCTTTCCGGTACGCGCTTTTCCATAGCCAGTATCAGTTCTGGCATCAGATTACGTCATTTCGACTTGAAACTTGTTTTACAAGTCCTACATAATATTCTAGTAATTATCATGCATTCGTTATAATTTTCCGGGATACTTTTCCGGTACGCATTTATACCGAGTAGCAGAACCGGTATCTGCGCTTTTCTTCCGAAAAGCGACTTTCAGCATTCTTACTCACTAATTGTAATTATTAAAGCCTCATAATAATTATTAGGGTCAATTATGGAATTATTTCCTAATTATCATAATTAATTTACTAATTACCTTAATTAGCGGTGCGGGTTCTTACATTCACCCCACCTTTTTAAGGATTTTGTCCTCAAAATCAGAAACATACCTGTCTCGAAAGTCGGGATACTGTCGGAGAAGCTCATCCTCTCGCTCCCATGTGCACTCCTCGGGAGTACGCCCAGTCCACTGCACCTTGACCATCGGAATGACCTTGCTTCGAAGCTGTTTCTCGCCTCGATCGAGAATCTTGAGTGGTCCGACGGGAGTCTTTAGGTTCTCCCGAACCTCCACATCATCCGGCTGCACCACGTGCGAAGGGTCTGCTATGTATTTTCGAAGCTGAGACACGTGAAACACGTCGTGGATGTTGGCTAGGTTCGGAGGTAAGGCGAGTCGATAGGCAACTGGTCCTACTCTACCAAGGATCTGGTAGGGCCCAATGAATCGCGGGCTCAACTTCCTCACGCTGAGTTCCCGTCCAACACCGGTGACAGGTGAAAGTTTCACAAACACGTGCTCACCCTCACTGAACTCCAGTGGTCGATGCTTGACATCGTAGTAGCTCTTCTGACGATTCTGCGCCTGCTTCAACTTTTCCCTGATCATCTGGATCTGAAGGGTAGTATCTTGGACAAAGTCCAAGCCGAAAAGCTCTTTATCTCCAACCTCAGACCAGCAAGTAGGAGTCCGAAACCTCCTACCATACAGCGCCTCGTAGGGTGCCATGCTCAGACTAGCATGAAAACTGTTGTTGTATGAAAATTCAACCAACGGAAGGTACCTATCCCATGCAGAACCCTGCTCCAACGTGCAAGCTCTCAACATGTCCTCCAATGTCTGGATGGTCCGCTCAGTCTGTCCGTCAGTCTGAGGGTGATAGGCGGTACTCAATCTCAACTGCGTACCAAAAGCTTCCTGCAGCGCCTCCCAGAACCGAGATGTGAACTTCGGGTCCCTATCACTGATGATACTCTCGGGCACCCCGTGAAGCCTCACAATCTCACGGACATATAGTTTGGCCAACTGCTCTGTAGTGAAGCTCACCTTCACTGGAAGAAAATGGGCAGACTTGGTCAATCTATCCACTATGACCCAGATAGAGTCACAACCAGCCTGAGTTTTAGGCAATCCCACCACGAAGTCCATGGAAATACTTTCCCACTTCCACTGTGGAATCTCCAGAGGTTGAAGTTTACCAGATGGTTTCTGGTGCTCAATCTTCACTTTCTGACAAATAAGACATTTGGACACGAAGACCGCTATGTCCTTCTTCATGCCCGGCCACCAAAAATTTCCCTTTAAGTCCTGGTACATTTTTGTGGCACCAGGGAGAATAGTGAACCGGCCCTTATGAGCCTCTGCCATAACCTCTTCGGTCAGTGGCCCTCGAGGAATAACAATCCTCTTCTGAAACAGCAGCAACCCATCATCGTTCCAAGACACACCGTCCTGGTTCTTCACGTAATCAAGGCACTCTCTTTGCACTTGTGCCTCTTTAATCTTTTCCATCAGCTCATTAATCACTTCTGCTGTCTCCATTTCGAGCAGTGCGCCCCCAAACAAGGAGTTCACTCTCAAGTCTCTGAACTTCTCGATCACCTCGTAGTCGTTCATCATTAAGCTGGATAAGTTCACGGATTTCCGACTCAAAGCATCGGCTACCACATTGGCCTTGCCAGGATGGTACCTCAACTCAAAGTCGTAGTCCTTCAAGAATTCCATCCATCTTCGTTGTCTCATGTTCAACTCCTTCTGGTCAAACAGATACTTCAGGCTCTTGTGATCACTGAATACAGCAAACTTCATGCCAAACAGGTAGTGCCTCCAAATCTTGAAAGCAAAAACAATGGCTGCCAACTCCAAGTCGTGAGTCGGGTAGTTCTCCTCATGAGGTTTCAACTGTCTTGAAGCGTAAGCAACCGCTTTCCCTTTCTGCATCAGCACACAGCCAAGTCCTTTACCAGAGGCATCGCAGTATAACTCGAATTGCTCCGCAGGATCAGGAAGGACTAACACAGGAGCAGTAGTCAGTCTCTCCTTCAACTCCTGGAAACACTCCTCACACTCATGTGTCCACACGAATGGAGTCTCCTTTCGGGTAAGGCGAGTCACCGGTAGCACC
Source organism: Gastrolobium villosum (assembly GCA_032173675.1). Lineage (NCBI taxonomy): Eukaryota > Viridiplantae > Streptophyta > Magnoliopsida > Fabales > Fabaceae > Gastrolobium > Gastrolobium villosum. The sequence continues at coordinate 9,113 of JAVKPL010006243.1, forward strand.
ATCTTGGAGAATCCCTCTATGAACCTCCTGTAGTAGCCTGCCAAACCCAAAAAGCTTCTCACTTCTGTAACCGTCTTGGGCCTCTCCCAATCCATCACGGCCTCAATCTTGTTAGGATCAACTGCAACTCCATTAGCAGAAATTACATGACCCAGAAATTTAACCGCCTTGAGCCAGAACTCACACTTCCACGGCTTAGCATAGAGCTTTTTCTCTTTTAGCACTTGCAAAACTATCTTCAAGTGCTCAGTATGCTCCTCCTCCGTCTTGGAGTAGATCAAGATGTCGTCCACGAAGACGATCACAAACTGATCCAGGTACGGCTGGAAGATCCTGTTCATGTAGTCCATGAACACTGCGGGTGCATTGGTGAGTCCAAACGGAATCACCAAGTACTCATAGTGCTCGTACCTCGAGCGAAACGCTGTCTTTGGGACATCCTCCGGCTTTACCCGTATCTGATGGTAACCGGACCAGAGATCGATCTTTGAATACACACAAGCACCCCTGAGCTGATCCAGCAAATCATCAATGCGTGGAAGAGGGTACTTGTTCTTGATTGTCACCTTGTTCAACTGTCTGTAGTCGGTGCACAACCGCATGGTCCCATCTTTCTTTTTCACAAAAATGACCGGTGCTCCCCAGGGAGACACACTCGGCCGAATAAAGTCTTTTGCTGAAAGCTCCTCGATATGCTTCTTCAGCTCCGCCAACTCTGGTGGCGACATCCGGTATGGAGCCAACGATATAGGCCCCACACCAGGCAATAAGTCGATGGAGAACTCTATCTCCCTCTGTGGTGGAAACTCAGGAATCTCCTCAGGAAACACCTCGAGGAACTCCTTCACCACAGGAATGCCAGTGAGATCCTCCTGTGTCCCACTCACCAAACCTCCCAACATGACATAGCCAAATGCCCCTGCTCTCAAGGCCCTCCTCGCCTGCAGGACTGAAATGAACGGTGAGGAACTGGCTGTGGACCCACCCGGAGACATCACCACTTTCTTGGCACAGCAATCAATCATTGCACAGTTTCTGGACAACCAATCCATGCCCAAAATAATCTGAAGGTTGGCCATCGGTAATCCTATCAGATCTACCGAGAAGTCACGGCCATCCCACTGAAACGCTACATCGCGATGAACAGTGGAGGTCAAACATTTTTCTCCGGTGGCGGTGGTCACCCGCATCGGTGGAGAAAGCACATCACTGGGCAACTCAAGCCCCACAGCAATAGGGGTAGCAACAAAAGAGTGCGTTGCCCCGGAATCAAACAAAACATCAATAGCTGATCCACCAATGGTAACAGTACCTCTGACCAGGTTCGGAGCTCTGTCCGACTGCTGACGATCGAGTGTGTAGACTCGTCCGGTAGTAGGTGGCACGGCTGGTGCCCCAGTAGGAACCATCTGCAATGGCACAGCCTGCACTGCAGCAACTCTCGCCGTCGGGCAATCTCTGGAGTAGTGGCCCTCCTTGCCACACTGGAAACAAATCATCTGACCGGTAGAGCATGGCCCAAAATGTGACTTCCCGCATCCAGAACATCTGGGAGCAGGAGGTCTAGCGGTGTTCCCCTGAGCAGCAGTCTTTCTGAACTGATTTGGCGCTTGCTTAGCCGCCAACGGTGGTTTGCCCTTGCCCTTGTTGGCAAAGTTCTTGTTCTTCCAGGGAGTAGAACCACCAGCGCTCTGTGGCACCTCAACCTTGGCCCTCTTAGCCTGACTCGCCCAGCAGTAGTCCTCGATGTCGCGACACTGCTGCACCAACGCTCCGAAGTCTCTCGAAGCAGAACCAGCGAGATGTCCAGCAATATCCTCATTAAGTCCCCTCCGGAACTTGGCCGCCAGAAAAACGGGAGTCGGTCTCGCCATGCGAAAATGAGAGAACTTGACCAGTTCATTAAACTTGGCCAGGTACTCGTCAACAGACAACGAGCCCTGCACCAATCGGTCAAACTCTCCCTGCTTCCTCTCCTGAGAGTCGTAAGGAAAGTACTGGCCCAAGAAGCTCTCCTCGAAGAATGGCCACGTCATCACATGACCCTGCATCTCGTAGACCTGAGAAAGGTTGGTCCACCACTCATGGGCCTCGCCCTCCAGCATGTAAGTGGCGAACAACAGCTTCTGTGGATCCGTGCACTGCATGATCCGGAAAATCTTGTCCAGCGCCTGTAGCCATCTGGCAGCAGCAATGTGATCATACGATCCGTCGAAGGTAGGTGGCTTATGCTTGCGGAAAGCATTCAGCCGGCGATCGATCTTGTCACGATCCTCAGCAAGTACGGGGATAGTCTGCATAGCCCCCGTCAAGTGACTACCCTCACCCATCTGGCTCTGGGTGTCCTCCTGTTGACTAGGCGGAGGTGGAGGCGGTGGCGGCGGTGGAGGTGGTGGAGGACCCTGGCCAGCAGCAGGACCAGCCCTCAACTCCTCCAACATGACCCTCATCATAGTCATGTTGGCCATCCGGTTCTCCTCCAGAACCTCTGCCGTGGTTTGCCGGTTCGCATCTCGAATTGCGTCCAGCATCGCCCGGTTTGCCAGCCTCGTGGCTTCCTGGTCGGCTAGTCGGGCCGCCTGCATCTCAGCTAATGCAGCCAGGACAGGATCCGTCTGATCCTCGCTAGTACTCGTGTTCCTCCTTGGCGGCACCATGACTCTACACAAGTTACACAAAGAATGAGTTGATCAGGCCCACGCCATGTGGTCACAAATGCATTATCATCACACACACCAGTCAGAGAGAACACAAAGTAGACACGCAACGACACATCCTAAGTTATTGCAATACATACAGGCTTTTCCCTAGAAAGTGCTCTGATACCATAAAATGTAACAGCCCGTGTTAACCCGGATTGTTAACACACTATCGTATTAAGCCACGCTTAATTAAAATGCGGAATAACTTTTTCTTTAATTCAATTATGACGTCATTAACTTAGCCAACTTGGTTACTTAATCATTTTCATAAAAATACTGCCTGTATGTAAATTGCAAGACAACTAACTGAATATCTCGTACATAAATATAAGGTGAGTATCTAAAGCCACAGGTCTACACAAGTAGTCTGGGTCAAAATCCTGATACTTTAATTACAACATTAACATGAAAAGACGATAACAATCATGTGGCATGGACAAACCCCATGCTCACCAAATAAGGCAACAATGCCCACAAATAGTCTCAACATAACTTAACATAAATAAAGCATAAAACATAACAGCAGTCAAATAATCAGCAATCCACAACCAGCACGTCAGCATAATTATCAGCTCAGCTCTGGCCTCCTGCCACCTGAGCCCTCAACATTACCTGATCCTGAAATAAGCGTCCCCAAACGTGGGGTGAGATCTCTAACAAGAAATCTCAGTAAGACAAGGGGTCCTCAAGGAGTCTCCACCCCAAGCTCACTTACATGTGTAATATAAGTTCCAAAAACAGTATTACAGTATAAGTTCTAAAATCATGCGATGCAGCAATTAATCATGTCATGTGTGCTTTCAAATCTACTGGCCAGAGAAATGTAGGAATACGTCTATGCCTACATGAGTACATGGATACTACCTGCACCTCACCCACATGCTTCTCCATCTTGTATGTACTACATACTCAGGATTGCCGTCTAGGTGGACACCACATGCATATCATAATAGCTCATTACATATAAACAGCTCAACAGCATTTCAAAATAATAAAGCATGTAACACAGCATGCATAAACCCATCCCCATGGGACATGGTGGAACATCAAAATGGCTAAACCGAGGACACGAAAGCTTACCTTGCAAGCTAGCTATCCAAGCCAAGAGTCCAACCACTCACTAGTCCACAAACAGCAGTATCACAATCTGATATGGACCATTAACAAGTCAATATTAATGCATCACAAGCATACAACTTAAAGACTACGCCTTTCCTTTACGTTTTACGTCTTAAGGCTTCCAACAAAGCCATAAGCCCTTAATCATATGATTCTGACTTAGTCCATTTATTACAGAAGTTCAACTTCCTTAAACTAGGGTCCACACACACCCAATAGCTTACTGTTCATACAGTACAGCTACTGTCTGCGCAGAACCCAGGATATCCGGATATCAGAAGGGGTATATCCGGATATGCCATATCCGGATATCACACTGGACATATCCGGATATGTCATATCCGGATACCCAGATACCATATCCGGATATCAATATCCGGATACCATATCCGGATACTGATATCCGGATATCTGTTCGACAAATATCCGGATATCTCATGACAGAATGCAGTTTCTGCATTTCGTGAATATCCATCCCAAAGATCCCACTTTTAACACATGTACACGTTAAAGCATGCATCTTTAGTTCATTTTAGGTTCATATACCTTATACCCTCTTGTTTACTCATTAAACAAGGCCAAGACATCAACTTTAAGCATCATAAACCCATGATCATAGTGAGGTAACTTACCAAAGTTCAAAACAGAGGCAAGTTGTGCTCTTGGAGCTCTCCCAAGGATCCTCAAACTCAGCCTAAGTAGGAGCACAAAAATGGCACTTCAAGATGGGTTCTTGCACCACAAGAAGGCACTTTGAAGCTTACAATGACTACCACAAAGTAGCCATTACTAAAGCTCCAAACTCATGCTCACTAACTACACACACACAGGTTTCTCAACTCAGAAACTACCACCTCTCACACTCACAAGGCCACTCACAAGTGTTTACAAGGAGAGTGTGAAAGAAGAAGAAAAGATGGAAACTTGGAGGCAACCAAGCAAGGAAGAGGGTGGCTGCATGCAAGACACAAGCTGCAGCCCACACTCACGTGAAGAGAATTTAGACCTAGGGTTTTGTGCCCTTAATGGGTCTATATATAGGCAAAGCCACTAATCGCGCAGTATTAATCTTAATCGCAAAGTAAAAGATCTTGATCTCAAACTTCGGATTCTAGACCTAGACATTTTTCTAAGATTTGTCATATTTTTATTTTATTTTTCGGAGCACCTTTCCGGTACGCGCTTTTCCATAGCCAGCATCAGTTCTGGCATCAGATTACGTCATTTCGACTTGAAACTTGTTTTACAAGTCCTACATAATATTCTAGTAATTATCATGCATTCGTTATAATTTTCCGGGATACTTTTCCGGTACGCATTTATACCGAGTAGCAGAACCGGTATCTGCGCTTTTCTTCCGAAAAGCGACTTTCAGCATTCTTACTCACTAATTGTAATTATTAAAGCCTCATAATAATTATTAGGGTCAATTATGGAATTATTTCCTAATTATCATAATTAATTTACTAATTACCTTAATTAGCGGTGCGGGTTCTTACACTCACCATGTTGTATGTGTCACATACTCAGGCTTACCGTATAGGTGGACCCACATGCATATCATAAAAGCACCCCGCATATAAAAGCTCAACAGCATTTCCAAAACATCAAAAGCATGTAACACAGCATGCATAAACCACATCCCCATGGGACATGGTGGAACCACAACATGGCTAAACCGAGGACACGAAAGCTTACCTTGCAAGCAATCAATCCAAGCCAAGAGTCCAAACAGCTCAAGTCCAACACAACAGATCACAATCTGATTTAGGACCAACAATCGTATCAATACTCAAAGCTCATAAACATAAGCATAAAGACTACGTTGTTTCTTTTACGTTTTACGTCTTAAGGCTTCCCACAAAGCCATAAGCCCTTAACCCCTTAGGTTCTGACTTAGATAATTAATTCCAGAAGTACCACTTCATCAACTAGGGTCCATAAACTCATAGATCAGTTCTGTATGAACAGTACCTCATTGTTCATCGAAATCCCAGAATATCTGGATATATGTCGGGGGCATATCCGGATATCAGTATCCGGATATCTCACTGACCATATCCGGATATCAATATCCGGATATCCGGAACCCCATATCCGGATATCAATATCCGGGTACCATATCCGGATATTTCGCGAAAGAATGCAGTTTCTGCATTTCGCGAAGATATCCATCCAAGGTTGGGTTTTTAACCCATTGTAAGTCCAAGCATGCATCTTTATTCATTTTTAGGTTCATGTTATGGTTGATTACTTGTTTAACCCATTAACACACCAAGACTTCACCTTTAAGCAACATAAGCTCATGATCAAGGTTGATGACACTTATCCAAGCTCAAGAACAGAGGAAATAATGCTCTTGGAGCTCACCAACAGCTCCCCAATGCTGACCAAACACTGTATACGAAAATGTCACCTCCAAGGTTGGTTCTTTCTCACCAAAGGTCACCACTTGGACCCCAAAATGCCATGAAAAGGCTTCACTCAACCCAAACACCACCAAGTCAGCTCCACAACCCCTCACACAGCCCCTCAAACTCAGAAATGAGACACTCACACCACTCACAATGATGCTCACAAGTGTTTATCAAGAGGAAGAAGAGAGAATCAAGCAAAAGGCATCACTTTGGCTCAAGGAAGGAGGAAGGAGAGGTGGTGGCTGATGGAGGCAGCAGCTCCGGCCAAAATGGTTCACGTAGGAATGGCACAGAATGACCTAGGAATATGTGCCATGGCCTTATATAGGCCACTTAAGTTTTAAACACGCAGTATTAGCTTTAATAGCTACGCAAAACATTTTAATCCCAAACTTTGGAATCTTAACCTAATCATTTTTCTAACATTTTTCATATTTTTATTTTATTTTTCGGAGCACCTTTCCGGTACGCGCTTTTCCATAGCCAGTATCAGTTCTGGCATCAGTTCTCATTATTTTGACTTTAAACTCGTTTTACAAGTCCTACATATTATTCTAGTAATTATCATGCACTTATTATAATTTTCCGCGATACTTCACCGGTACACATTTATACCGGGTAGCAGAACCGATATCTGCGCTTTTCTCCCGAAAAGCGACTTTCATCATTATTACCCACTTACTATAATTATTAGAGCCTCATAATAATTATTAGGGTCAATTATGAAATTATTTCCTAATTATCAGTTTTATTTAATTAATTACCTTGATTAGCGGTGCGGGTTCTTACAATGTACTATATATATAGACAAACTAATGGGCTAAGCCCAAACTTAATACAATCAGACCTAATACAAAACCCTAATGAAATAAGGAAACCCTAATTACAATAATTACAATATATTTCTAACATTCACCCTCAAGTTGGAGCGTATAGGTCATATGCACCAAGCTTGTTACATATAAACTCTATTCGAGGACCCCTCAAAGATTTTGTAAACAAATCTGCTAATTGCTCATTAGAGGGTGCAAAACTAGTTTTAATTTCATCAGCAAGAATCTTTTCTCGAACAAAGTGACAATCTATTTCTATATGCTTGGTTCTTTCATGAAACACTGGATTTGATGAAATGTGCAGAGCTAGCTGCTTATCACAAATGAGAGTTGTCTATCTAGTGTCTCCAAACTTAAGCTCTCTGAGAAGCTGTTTAAGCCAGATGAGCTCGCAAGTAGTAGTCTCCATGGAGCGGTATTCTGCTTCAGCACTTGATCTGGAAACTACACTTTGTTTCTTACTTTTCCAGGAAATCAAGTTGCCTCCAACAAAGACACAATACCCAGAAGTAGATCTCCTATCAGCCGGATAACCAGCCCAATCAGCATCACAGTACCCAACAACTTTATCATGACCTTTATCTTCATATTCAAGTCCTTTTCCTGGAGATGCCTTGATAAACTTAAGAATACGAACAACTGCATTCCAATGTTCTTGACATGGAGAATTAAGAAATTGACTGACAACACTCACTGCAAATGAAATATTAGGCCGAGTGACTGTGAGGTAGTTCAATTTTCCAACCAATTTTCTATACTGCTCAGGATCTGGAAAGGGCTGCCCCTGATTTGGTAGAAGCTTGATGCTTGGATCCATAGGAGTATCAACAGACTTTGAATTTAACAGAGCAGTTTCTTCAAGCATATCCAGAGCATATTTCCTCTGAGATATCACAACGCCAGCTTTAGATTGGGCCACATCGATTCCTAAAAAGTATTGGAGTTTCCCAAGATCCTTAGTCAGAAAATGATGACATAAATATTGTTTCAATTGAGTGATCCCATGCTGATCACTACCTGTGATGACAATATTATCCACATATACCACCAGTAAATAGATCCAGAAGTGGAATGACAATAAAAGAGAGAATGATTAGCTTCACTCCGAGTCATGCCAAAATTTTGAACAACACTGCTAAATTTACCAAACCAAGCTCTTGGAGATTGTTTGAGGCCATAGAGAGACTTATGAAGACGACAAACAAGACCTGACTTAGAGCCGACAAAATGGGCTCGGCTCGGCGGGCCAACCCGCCCACCCGCCAAACGGGGCGGGGCTTTCAACCCATCTCAAAAGCAAGGCGGGCTCATTTTTTGGCGGGTTGATGGCGGGTATAGGCGGACCGAGGCGGGTCAGTGTAAAATAGGCTCGGGCTGAGATTTATTAAACAATTAGCAAAAGAACGAAAACAACTTCAGAAAAAATTAAATGGATCTGGTCTAAAGAAGACACAAATTTAGTAATAAAAATTAAAGAGGATTTAAAAACCCTTCCAGAATTATATAAAAGAGGGAGGGAGAGGGGGGGGTGATTTCTGATCTTATTCCGAAAGTTTTGGTTTGTGGGAATAAGTACTTGGATGTATCGGTCAACAAAAGTTAAGTGACTGGTATTTTGTACATATTTATTTAGGGATTTACATCTATCATTTAACATGACCACAACAATTTTCCTACACACACAACTTTTTGTGGGACCCGCAAGTTTTGAAGTAAAAAAAAAAAAAAAACTCCAGCACGCAAAACGAATCTCTATAACATAACACAATCACATTTCCTACAACATAACTCTTATAAAACCCATTTATTTATGAGCATAAAATTTTAAGATACATATATTATTTAAAATAGATAAATATCGATGATATTCTGGATTATTTGTATCTTGATTTTCTTCGTACTTTGATACTTCCTGATCTAACCATCTTTCAGCGTTCTTTAACATATATTTTCCTATTGTATCTATTTGTTTATCACAACATAATTTCAGCACTTGTGATTGTTGTTTAAGTGTTTCATTATTACATTGTTCTTTTAACCATTCTCTAAGAGTTTTTATTTTTCCACCTAATGTATTTTCTACTTTTCCTTCTTCTCGAGTTTGACAAAATAATTTTTCTACAGTTTGACTAATATTTTGAGGTAATTTCTTATAGAATATATCTAATGCCTGAGTTTTTTGCTCTCCATTTAATTGATAGAATTGACTACTAAATTCACATATAAATTTTTCTAAAAAACACATATTACATAGGGTTTTATTAATCTCCTTCCACATAAGATAGTTATCTTATGTGGTAGAGAGAAAATGAGTGGGTCCCACCATTACATGAAAAAAGAAAAAGAAGAAAAATGTGGGGTGCGAAAATCGAAGTGAGAGAAAATGAGATAAGTTACCTCATGTGAAAGGAGAGTAATATTTCCCTATTACATATCCTCATGTTTGCTATATGCCAAAATGCTAATTCTTGAAAAGTTTGTTGTGCAAGTTCTGAATTTGTTGAACCTATAAATTCTTTTCCTATACATGTTACTATGCTATGAAATGTATTTAATGCATTAGTTCCATGAAATAATTCTGTTTGTACTCCTGATAGTCCTTGTAACCATCGTAAAACATTTCCAGTTGTTTTATGTATAATAAAGTTAAACATTTCTCCTGGTTGTAAATTTTTAATTTCTTCATTTAATTGTATACTTACACTATGCCTATTACTCCAGTTTTGTAAAATTTCATATGGATTTACTTTACAATCTAAGTCTAATAAATCTTCTCTTCCAAATATTTCTAGTTTTGGTTTGTACTGTTCTGGTATATAACTCCATTGTCCATTTCTATTTTTTTCATAACCATGTTTGTATATTCTCATAATATTCTCCATAGTACATTTTTTCAAAATTTCTTTTCTTTTCTGGTTGACTGGTTCCTTCTGTTTTTACAAAAAATGTTTCATTATATGGATTTTCATAAGGATTTTCATCGGATGAATAATCAAAGATTACTTCTTCAGTTTCTATTAGATTTTCCTCCTCATTTTCTTCTATATTCATACTTGCCGTTAACCTTTCTAATTTACCAATTGTCTCTTCTAAATTCATATTTTCCTTGGAGGCTGTATTTTTAAACTAGTTATTGATGATGAATCTAATATTTCTAATGGTTTTTCTAATATCGTTAAACTTTTTTGTTTGTATAATTCCTTAATTAATATTTTAATTTCTTCTGTATCTAGATGTTTATTTACTTTTTCTTCAATATTTATAATTCTTTTTTTTTACTTTCTTCTATTTATGACTCTATTTTATTAGAACAGCTAAAATTTATTAGATATACTAACATGTCAGATATATTATTAATTGTGGGTCAAAAGTATGATATAAATGTAGCCATTTTCCATTCTCTACACATGGTAACTTATGTTCATGCTCTATTGCATATTCATAAGGTTTGTATTTTCCTTGAACAAATTCTGTACTAAAACAAGGATTTTCTGCAAAAGGATCTTGTATATATTCTAAATAATTTTTCTTTAAACTTAAGATTTCTTCTAATTTCTCTACTTTTTGAACTAAATTATTTAATATTTCTAAGACAGTACACATTTATTCATTTTTGAACTCGATTACCGAGCTTTGATACCAAAACTTGTCTGCGGAATCTTCTTGAAGAATTATCTAAAATCTTCATTATTTTGGTACTCCTTCTCCTATATCCTTAAAAATTTGTTCTATATTATTTAAAAAAGATAAATATCGATGATATTCTGGATTATTTGTATCTTGATTTTCTTCGTACTTTGATACTTCCTGATCTAACCATCTTTCAGCGTTCTTTAACATTTGGGCTCCTTTACATTCTATAATTGAGGCTGTATTATTTTCTCCTTGTTTTTTAATTATTGCATATAATCTATCTTCTAAAATTAGTTCTATAATTTGTTTCTCTGCCATTATAGAAATATTTTATTATGGGTTCTATTATTCTCAAATTTTCTTTAATAATATATTTTTCTTCAGAGCATATTTTATTTATAGGAATATTTTCTAAAATTGTCTTTCTTTTTCTAGTTTTCTTTTTATTCTTATAATATTTATTCTATCTTTCAAAAAATTCCCTTTTTTTAATTATTTCATATTCTAATATGAGATAGGATATTGTGACACCCAAGTTATGTTACACCCATGTGACACCCAGTCAATCTCACCGTTAGATCGCTTATGTTGATCCAACGATTATATTTATTTTTATCTTTGTATGGTCATGATTTCCCAAATTTAATATTTTATATTTATTTCTACCTTTGTATGGTTATGATTTCCCATATTTAATGCTTTCACTTTAAATTTGGGAAATCATGATCATACAAAGGCAGAAATAAATATAACCGTTGGATCAACATAAGCGATCTAACGGTGAAATTGACTGGATGTCACATGGGTGTAACATAACTTGGGTGTCACAATATCCTATCCCTTCTAATATTACTTGTTTTTTCTTCAATGTTCTTTTCTTTGTAATTATGACTCCAGACATTAATAATACTACTATTGAATAATTCATATTTTATTGTTCAATTCATCTAATTTTCTGTTTAATTGACTAATGGCTTCTTCTCCTGATATTGAATGTCTTCCTCTTATAATGTCTACTGGTGGTTGAATTCTTAATGATTGTGTTCTCATAAGATTTGGTTCACTGTCTCTCGTATTTTCTATTAATCTTGAATTTTTATTTTTATTTCTTTTAAATAAATTCTGATTTGATTCTAATTCTAATAGAGGAGTAAAAAGTTTATCTATTCTTATTTTTTCGTCTTGTTTAAAGCTAATACTATGATGACTATTTGTTAGTGCATAATTAATTTTATATGTTATAGTAAATGGATGATTTCCTATTTTCATAAATTTTTCTCTATCTAGTTTGTAATTAATTACTATTGATCCTGTTAAATTTCTGTCTTCTATACTTAGTCCTAATTGTAAATTTATATCAAATTTAATTTTTCCTTCTTTTAAATTTCCTTTTCCTTTGGCTATTAATGCTTCTTGTTTATTTATTATTCTATCATCTCTTATTTTTAAAGTAATTGGGCTTTCTATTCCTTCTAAAAATGTAGATTTTCTTAATATCTGAATAGTAGATATATGTATATATCCTATTTTACTTCGTTCTTCTGGTTTCATTCTTTCTAAACGTTTTTTAATTTTTTCATCATTTATAAGTGGGACTACTAGTTTTCCATCTGTCTGTTCCATTAATATAGCTTCTTCGCCGTACATAAATCCATACTTTTTTTTTTGTTGGTAAAATCCATACTTTATTATATTATTTCTTGACACTAAATTAGTAAACTTTTTTAATAATGATCTTTCAAAATTATGTTTTTCTTCTAATGATAAGTCTTCTTTTCTAATTTTGCTTCGATCTATAAATCCATCAAATGCAAAAATAGATCTTTCTTCTTTATGATTTATGATTTGTATATCTTGATTAATAATAGACTTATTGTCTTCCATTATATTTACTTTCTAATTCTTTCCAAATTTGATATTCAGATAATTTTATTCTTTCTATTCTTATGTTATCAATAATTATGTAGTCTTCTGTAATGGTATAATTTATTAAGTTTAAAAAATCAGTTCCTAATAGTAACTGATTATTTCCTTTTTCTACAATTATGTTTATCTGATATTGTATGGCTTCATCAAAGTATAACGTTATATAAGCTGACTCTAGAAATGTTACTTCTTCCTTACTAGAGTTAATAATAGTTCTTGGTGTGAATAACTTTGAACTTGTCGAAATATATTTTCGTGAAACATGCGACCATGATGCTCCCGTATTTATTAATGCAGGAATTATATGCATATTATCTAGAATAACCATAACATGATATTGCAAGTAATGTTGTTCATATAAAGATACTAAATCAAAGCTTTTCATAATTAATTCTAACCTGATCTTTTTGCGATTTCTGAATAACTTCTTTCTTATTTCATAAGTTGATAGGTACAAAAGTGACTATACTGCATATTCTGCTCCAGAAATCTGACTCTCAGATCTCAACAGAATTTTCACTTAATATTTTGAGCAAAGAGAGAGTTTTTCACTCGATCTATATTTCAATTTAGCTTACTTTCTCTCATTCTTGGAGCTCTTATTTATACTATTACATTACCGACACTATCGACACTTAGGCTCAGGCAAAATGCCTTCCTTTCCCTTACACCCTTACAGCTGTTAAAATTGTTGGGAACTCGGTTCCCTCAAACTCGGCTAGAAAGCCTTTTGTGCGGAAGTCAATCAACCAGATCCGGAACTCGGATCTCGACAGTACCACGACCTGTATATCACCAGGTCGGACAGAGCAGCTTTTAAACAAAAATAGATAGGAAAGATAGAAGAAGAACACAACCAGATTTAACGTGGAAAATCTTCTCCAATGAAGAAGTAAAAACCACGGGACCTAGTCCAGATCAAAAAATCCACTATGAGAATAATGGTTACAATAATCAAATACACCAATGTGGTGGTTAACTCAACCTCTCCAACAATGGTGATAATCAAACTACCCTAAAGATGTTTCTCTCAAACTCTCCCTAGAGATCTATCAAATGCAAAGCATAAAGCTTTGCTCAAACAATCAAATCTCAAATATCTCAAACAATTTTCTCTCAAACAATCATCTCACATCATACTCTCAACCTCACACACACATGCTATATATATAGGGGAGGGAGATGAACCACTCAAGGGATGTGTCCTTTGAGCCTTGCACCAAGGGGGAGTTCCAACCACTTGGTACTTGTGCCAAGCATTGAAGAGGAGCAACTTCCAACAAATCTCCCCCTCTGACTTCAATGCGTCGGCTTCAGCATCAACCCGGCTCCTTCACAGCAGTCTTCAAATTTCTTTGCTGGAACCGGCTTCGTCATCATATCGGACTAATTTTGGTCAGTGTGCACCTTGACGAGTTCGAGCTCTCCACCTTCCACCACATCCCGGATCCAATGATACCTCACATCAATGTGCTTAGTGCGGGAGTGATAGGTTGAATTCTTCGCAAGATGGATTGCGCTTTGATTGTCACAACCCAGCTCGTACTTGTCTTGTTCAAGGCCGAGTTCCATGAGGAACTTCTTCATCCACAGCATCTCTTTGCTTGCCTCAGTCGCGACAATGTACTCAGCCTCAGTTGTCGATAGTGCAACACATTTCTTAAGTCTTGATTGCCAAGAGACAGCTCCTCCGGCAAATCTCATCATGTAACCTGTAGTCGACTTCCTCGAGTCGAAATCTCACCCTAAATCAGAATCCGAGTAGCCTCGCAACTCGGCTTTGCCTTCTCCAAAACGGAGACATAAGTCGGTGGTACCTCGGAGGTACTTGAAGATCCACTTCACAGCTTCCCAGTGCTCTTTACCGGGGTTTGACAAATACCGGCTTACCATTCCAACAGCATATGCCAAGTCGGGTCTGGTGCAAAGCATTGCATACATCAAGCTTCCGACGGCGGATTGATAAGGTACCTTCAACATCTCATCTTTGTCTTTATCAGATCTCGGACATTGCTTCTGGTTCAGCTTTATGTGTCCGGCTAAGGGGGTGCTCACTGTTTTGGCTTTGTCCATGCTGAATCTCTTCAACATCTTCTCAATATACTTTTCTTGACTCAGCCACAGTAGCTTCTTTTGTCTATCTCGGATAATCTTGATTCCGAGTATCTGCTTTGTAGGACCGAGGTCCTTCATTGCAAAGGACGAGCTTAACGCCTTCTTCAGGGCGGCTATCCTCGATTTGTCTTTCCCTACAATAAGCATGTCGTCAACATATAACAACAAAATCAAAAAATCTCCGGCCTCATACCTCTTCACAAATACGCAGTGGTCGGCTTCCGTCTTCTCAAACTTGTGATCAGTCATGAATGATTCAAATTTCTTGTACCACTGCCGAGGTGCTTGCTTCAAGCCATAGAGGCTCTTCTTCAATCGACATACCAAGTCTGCTTGGTCTGGAGCTTGGAACCCCTCAGGTTGTTCCATATAAATCTCTTCTTCTAAGTCACCGTGAAGGAATGTCGTCTTCACGTCCATTTGTTCTACCTCGAGGTCCATCGAAGCTGCCATAGCTAACACGGTTCGAACCGAGGTCATTTTCACCACAGGAGAAAAAATCTCCTCAAAGTCTACTCCTTTCTTCTGATTGCAGCCTTTCACCACAATCCGGGCTTTGTATCTCGGCTTCTGCCCGTTCTCTTCATTCTTAATCTTGTACACCCATTTATTTTTCAGAGCTCATCTTCCTTCAGGCAACTCGGTCAGTTCATAAGTCTGATTCTCGTGCAGAGACTTCATCTCGTCTTGTATTGCCTTTTCCCATTCTTCTTTCTCTGAGCTCGTCACAACCTCATCATAACTCTGAGGCTCACCGTCTTCAGCTACAACGGTGTATTCATCAGATGGGTATCTTGTAGAGGGTCTTCTATCTCGAGTTGGATATCTCGGTTGTTCTTCAGCTTGAGAACCCGGTTCATCATTCTCATCCCGGATCTCATCTTCAACTCGGACCTCATCATCAGCTTGTTGATCATTAATTTCGTCATTTTCTTTATTTTCTCCCCTTGCTTCAGCTCGGACAGGAGGGATAGGTTCTTCACGTCTGACAGAAACCCGGACTTTGGGCTTCGAGATGTCATGAATGGTCTCATCTTCATGAAAGATCACATCTCGGCTTCTTACGATCTTCTTATTGATTGGATCCCAAAGTCGGAACCCGAACTCATAGCTCGGCGAACCAAGATAGATGCATTCTTTAGTTTTTGCATCAAGTTTTGCCCTTTCATCTTTAGGGATATGCACGAAAGCTCGGCATCCAAACACCTTTAATTGATTATAGGCCGCTTTACGACCTGTCCAGACTTCTTCTGGAATTTCTCCTTTAAGTGGCCGTGATGGTGAGAGGTTGATCAAGTCAACAGTAGTTTTGACGGCTTATCCCCAGAATGATTTTGGCAATCCGACATTGGATAGCATACTTCGGACCTTCTCGTCAATAGTCCTGTTCATCCTTTCAGCAAGTCCATTCAATTGTGGAGTCTTGGGGGGCGTCTTCTCAAGTCGGATCCCGGCCGCTCTGCAATATGCATCAAAAGGGCCGCAATACTCACCACCATTATCAGATCTGACCACCTTCAATTTCTTGCCAGTCTCCCTTTCAACCATAGCATGGAATTCTTTAAAGGATTGGAGTACCTGGTCTTTAGTTTTCAATAAATAAACCCACACTTTGCGGGAATGGTCATCAATAAATGAAACAAAATACTGAGCTCCTCCAAGAGATCTTTCTGACATGGAGCAAACATCAGTATGGACGAGGTCAAGAATATACCTGCGTCTTCTGGGCTGATCCGGTTTCACGAAAGAAACCCGGTGCTGCTTTCCAGCTAGGCAATGTGTGCAACTCTCCAACGCTTGGCCTTTCAACCCGGTCAGTAATCCTTTCTTGTGTAGGATCTGGAGCCCTTTCACGCTCATGTGGCTGAGGCGCTTGTGCCATAGCTCCAAGCTCGGCTCATCTCGGACAGAATTGGCTTCTCCGCCATTTATCTTTCCTTGCATCACGTACAAGGAGCCTTCCTTCTTACCTCTGGCAACAACCAAGTTTCCCTTGGCTAATTTCCACCTAATACAACCGAAGTAGTTCACTAACCCGGCATCATCAAGTTTGCCTACCGAGATTAGGTTCAATCGCATGTCAGGAACATGCCTTACATCTTTCAACACAAGTCGGCACCCAACATCCGTGGTCAGGGTCACATCACTGACACCAATAATCTTACTGGTCACCTGATTTCCCATCTTCACAACTCCAAAATCACCACCTCGGTAAGAGGAGAAAAAACCTTTGTGTGG
>JAVKPL010006244.1:0-25808 GCA_032173675.1 Gastrolobium villosum
ACAGTTCTTCTGAATAAGTTCTTGGCTGATGCTTTTAGGTCTAAATGCTTGGGGGAGAGATTTAAATTTTAATATTGCTTTTACAGCCCTGCCTAGGATATGTTTAAAAAACCTAATCTCACTTCAGTTCCTTTCCGATTATTTTTCTAGTAGTAGTAATTGTTCTTATTTTCTTGTTGATGGATCAAGTTTCAACCTAAGCTTGCATGAATTGGCAGCGTATTCTTGACAAATAATGCACATCAGTAATTTTGGTGGTGGCACCTTCTATTTTCCTTTTTCATAAACTAAATTATGGATATGTGATTTTGAAATATATATATATATATATATATATATGTGTGTGTGTGTGTGTGTGTGTGTGTGTGCGTGTGCGTGTGCGTGTGCGTGTGAAATGAAGTCAATGGATGTAATCTACTCATTGTATCAGCATTTCTTGGTTTTTTGTTTTGGTTGTTTTGATTATTTTAACGTCTGTAAAAGGTGCAAATTTATGTACTTAAACATGTATTTTTACGCATGTCCGTAATTGTGTATGCATTCATTTAATATTTATGTATTCTAAATGCTTTTAGTTTCACCTTATTTTATCATTGGCTTTTGAAATAATTCATTCCCTACGTGGATTAAACTTTTTTGAAGATTCTACTCAATTGTTATCTTTCAAACCGAATCCTTTGGTTTAAAAAATTCTGCTAAAGCTAAGATTCGTCATTTGTCACTAAAATAAAAGTGCACGAATTAAAAAATGTGGGATATGCAAAAAATCAAGATTTGTCATCTCTTACTATCTAGAAAACTTTACAACTTAAAATATGTGGATTGACAGGTTTGCTAGTATTTATAAACGTACAACTAGATATGGATCAAGATTTTGCATTATCACTGCATTAAGTAAAAAGAGGGGTTGAGCTTTTGCAACTTGTTGGCTCAACTACTTCAAAAAATATTACACAGCTGCCAAAAGAGAAGCATTTTGTATCCGACTAAAAGCTCACTTCTCTAACTAACCGAGCAATAGCAGCTCAAAGCCCATGTAAGGTGGAGTACACAAGTTCAAGACCCGGAAAGTGCATCTATTGAGAGGAGAAGTCCTTAACTGCTCTCAACTACAGACCAAATTAGTCTTAAAAGATAAACCGGTTAATAGAAATACTATTAAAAAAAAAGTAGCTCTCTTCACTTCAACCATTTAACACAATACCACAACACTGCTTGGAGCCCCTTTCGTGTTGGGTGTGTGCTTTGGGTTAATTTGTTTTGGTTCATGTTGACCACAAACAAGAACCTGACTAATTTGTTTTGGTTAATTAGTGCAACCCTAAAAATGACTCATGAGCAGTTAAAGGCTTCCCACCAGAGTAAACTACAAGCAGGGTACAATTTTGGAGTTCTAAATGGTCAGCAAAAAACAGATCCTATTCACCACAAAAATGGCAACGTTTCAAAATGGAATACAGTAAAACAAAGTTCAAAAGTATATAATAAAATGCAAATTGCTAAACACCATGAAAAGATAAAAGAATAGAACAGCCTTAAGCCTGACATGCGCCAAACAGTTTTGAAATTACACCAAAGTTTCGTAATTTCCACTTGCACTGTTGCACAGCAGTCTCCTGTTTTTCTCTAATTCATATTAGGAGCCACCTACTATTACCTGAGAGCAATTTCATTTCCTCTGTGTACTACATAGTGACAAAAAGGACAGGTCCCAATTATGCATTGAAAAGGTAGAAAACTTGCAAAGCATTCTTTCCTTTTCTTCAACAAAAAAATATGGAAAATATATTTATTACAAGATTGAGGCTCTTCATGAATGGGTCCATGCTAAAATAATCATGGAAGAACATCTGAAGAGGTATAAGAAGAGTCTGCCAAAGCTTTTAGCCTTGAATGGACCCAACACGGTGGAAATATACGGTGTAATCAAGTGTGGCTGTCTCAAGAAGGTAGAAGGGTATGCAACCTGATAAGTCTCTTAAGTGAGACTTAGAACATATGCATTGTATTGAAAACGAGAAGAAATGATATATTTTGTGATTAAAAATACCCCAATTGTATGTGATTTCTCTTTTGCTAATGGGTTGAACATTTTACTTGTTTAGGCCCAATTTGTGCTCAAAGGAAATGAAGAGAGCAAAGAAAGGAGAATGGGCCGCACTAAAGAAAAAAAGCCAAGCCCAATTAAAAGCAAGAAAGTAGTGGGCTGTGCGTTTGTAAAGCCCAATTGAAGCCAAGTCTAATTAAAAGTAAGAGAAAAGTGGGCTGCAAACTCAGCCCAAATTGAAAAAAAGAGAAATCAGCCCAAAAGAAAGAAGAAAACAAATGGGCTAGGCTGAGTCCCAAAAGCCCAAGTGAAGAAAACCAGCAAAAGAAATTCAGAAAGGAACAAGGAAAAGAACAGAAGCAATCGTGAGAAACAAAGAAGAGGAAACCTATAATGACTCCAAATGGTAAATCTTAATTAGAGGTTTAATTTAAGGATTTAATTGCCATAATTAGATTCAGTGAGTGATTCTGAGTATTTTGACTATAATCATGACTATGTTATGAACAGTGCGTTCTGCCGGAGAATTCGCAGTCTTGTGAATTAACCGGTAGAGCTTAAATAAGCAAAATGATTTTAGAGACATAATTTGACAATTCTGACGACAAATATGAGTTCAGAATGAAAAATTGTATAGTCTGGCACTTTCCGTGAAAATCTCGTGAATAGTGTTTCTACCGGGTATTTTGTACTGCTGTTTAAGCAACCGGTAGAGTCCAGAAGCCAATAATTGATGAAATAAGAATAATAAAGTCTAATATATGCCAAGCAAGTCAATATAGGCCCAGGAAAATGATAAGTTTATGAGTTTTAAGTTTCATAAATAAACAAAGTACATTTAGTGGTTCACAGTGTATTTCATCAAAAACGGTGCAGAAACCCTACTGTGAATTATGAATATTGTTTCTTAGGAAATAAAAATTAATGTAAATTATTTTAGAAAAATAAAAATATGTTCGTAGCTTTAAGTTGGTTCCGGGGCAATTTAAGTAAAAATACGCGATACAAAAACAACCGGTTAAAAAACACATGTGCTTAAAAACCCCTAAGTCACTTAATTACACTATTCCCTCACACTTTCTCTCTCCCTTTTTCCCTCCCCATCCCGTGACAGCCATGGCAAGAGGAGCTTAGGGTTTTGGTTTTTCATTTCCTTGATTTCTCCATGATTAAGCAACCAAATCTTCCACCCATTATACCAATCTCATATGAAATCATCCAAGGAAGCTATTCCACCCCTCCATTTGAGCTATCATTGCTTGTGTGAGGAGATATTTCCTTCCCCTTTTGCGTGGCACTATTCATCAAGAAGGTGAAATGGGGCTTTTGATGGTGATTTCTCTTTGTGAAGTCTTCTAGGTGTTGAATAGGTGAATTAGAGGTAACAAAACTCTAACCCTATGATTTTATTCTTGTGGTTTATGTTTTGAAAATTATGACTATGTTTGAGTGGAAATAAAGTAGCTAAAATTGGAAATTTTATGAAGTATTATGGATGTTTTAGGGTATAGGCATGCTAACTAAGTTTTTGTATGTGTATAAAAATTGAAAAAAAATTCCATGAAGTGGACCCTTTAGCATTCGGCCTTCATGGAGTGGGTAGGGGTTATTGTGCAAAAAAATTATATTATGTATTGTGAAGGTGGAATGTGTTGGAAATGAGTGTAAATAGATGAGTTAGTAAGAATGTTTAATTGTAAAGAAAAATCCTTTGAAACATACCCTTGATTTTTCGGCCTAGAAGGATTTAGAGAGTTTGAGATTCCAAAAATTTAATTGGAACTTGGTAGAGATATATTTATGTATATGGAGTTATTAAATTAAGAGAAGGAAGAACAATTAAAAAGAAAAGAACCTTTTTGCCTATTGTCCTTGTAGAGTTCGACCTATAGGATATTTAGGGATATATTGGGTACATTTTATTTTAAATAAAATATGTTGTAATTAATGGTATAAAAGTGATAAGTTTTGAAGAAAAATAGCATGGTTGATGTGAAAAATTCTTAAGAGAATGTTTGATTAAATTAAAGAACATCAACGGTTATAAAAAAGTGGATCACGATGATCTAATTTAATAATATTTTACAGGACCATGGAGATATATATATATGACCAAATGTTGATAACTACTTATTGTTTTACTCTTTCAAACATTCTTTTGTTAGTTTGGCATTGATAGTTTTGGAAGCCACGGCCCTGAAATTTCTGGTATTTTGGCTGACTGGGATATTTGTCTGTGTAGAAAAATCATTTAAGGTGTATATTCTTTAATTCACCTTTATCAAGCTGCATTGTTAAATATTACAGTTATTTTTGTAATTAAGTTACTGCCGAGTTGCTTGTAAGGATGTGCAATTCACACATTTATTGGTTTGTAGGCTAACTTTGTCTCTTATCTGACTTCAAGGTCCAAAAGTTAAATCTCAAACCTGCTTTTAAATTTAAAAGAAACTGTGCAATGCCTTCCAAAGGCCTCTAAGCCTCTTATTTTGACAAAATATCTTGATTTTTATGAATTTCAATACTAGATACTTTTTTCACCAAAGTAAAAATAAAAATTACTAGATACTTTTGTATACAATTCTAGCATGTATAACCAATTATGTGTCAACATTGGCAGCTATAACATATATGCTACTATTAAAGAAGATTCTTCTTTATTTGGTTACATTTCACCTTATTTTATCATTGGCTTTTGAAATAATTCATTCCCTATGTGGATTAAACTTTTTTGAAGATTCTACTCAACTGTTATCTTTCAAACCGAATCCTTTGGTTTAGAAAATTCTGCTAAAGCTAAGATTCTTCATTTGTCACTAAAATAAAAGTACACGAATTAAAAAATGTGGGATATGCAAAAAATCAAGATTTGTATCTCTTACTATCTAGAAAACTTTACAACTTAAAATATGTTGATTGACAGGTTTGCTAGTATTTATAAACGTACAACTAGATATGGATCAAGATTTTGCATTATCACTGCATTAAGAAAAAAAGAGGGGTTGAATTTTTGCAACTTGTTGGCTCAACTACTTCAAAATATTACACAGCTGCCAAAAGAAGCATTTTGTGTCTGACTAAAAGCTCACTTCACTAACTAACAAGGTATTTCCCAAGCAATAGCATGGATAAGGATCTGAGTACTCCGCAGGCTGCTGATATACCAGCATATTCCTCTGCTGTTGCGGCTCTGCTTCCTCCGCCGCCACCTCCACTCACTTCTCGAGGCTACTCTTCACATGATATCATGCTTTATCTTCAGCAGCAAGAAGCTGCTCATATTGCCTTCCGTCATGATATCTCCACTCGCCTTACTCGCATTGACTCCTCGCTTGGTCTTGCTTCTCCTGCCAGTGGTGATGGTGCTTCTCGTGACGATCATGCTGAGGGTGATGAAGATGATGAGGACACTGCTTCAGACGAGGACACTTGCAGTGATGAGCATATTCCTACAGCTTCTGGATCCGAGGATGATTCTTAGTCTAGGATTGCTTACGAATTAAACATCCAATTCAAAAAAAAAGTTACAAATATCATTGGAATCTTCTTAGAATTAAATGCCCTTTAATTCGCACTTAATTATTTAATTAAAATTGATTAACTGTTACACTAACAAATTTTTAAATAAAAAATCAGAATATTTTTTTATGATAATTAAAAATATTTTAAGTAAGTCATATTTTCAGGATTAATTTATAATTTTGCAAATTTCTTTACGAATTCTAAATCAATTCAAAAAAAATGTTACAAATATCATTGGAATCTTCGTAGTATTGAATGCCCTTTAATTCGCACTTAATTATTTAATTAAAATTGATTGACTGTTAAACTAACAAATTTTTAAATAAAAAATCAGAATTTTTTTTTATTATAATAAAAAATATATTTTAAGTAAGTCATATTTTCAAGATTAATTTATGATTTCGGAAATTTCCTTACGAATTCTACATCCAATTCAAAAAAAAAAATGTTACAAATATCATTGGAATCTTCTTAGTATTGAATGTCATTTAATCCGCACTTAATTATTTAATTAAAATTGATTGACCGTTACACTAACAAAATTCTAAATAAAAAATTTGAATATTTTTTTATGATAATAAAAAATATATTTTAAGTAAGTCATATTTTCAGGATTAATTTATAATTTCGCAAATTCCCTTACGAATTCTACATCCAATTCAAAAAAAAATGTTACAAATATCATTGGAATTTTCTTAGTATTGAATGCCCTTTAATTCGCACATAATTATTTAATTAAAATGGATTGACTGTTACACTAACAAATTTTTAAATAAAAAATCAGAATATTTTTTCTGATAATTAAAAATATATTTTATGTAAGTTATATTTTCAGGATTAATTTATAATTTCGCAAATTTCCTTACGAATTCTACATCCAATTCAAAAAAAAATGTTACAAATATATTGGAATTTTCTTAGTATTGAATGTCCTTTAACTCGCACTTAATTATTTAATTAAAATTGATAGACTGTTAAACTAACAAATTTTAAATAAAATATCAGAATATTTTTTTATGAAAATTAAAATATATTTTAAGTAAGTAATATTTTCAGAATTAATTTATAATTTCGCAAATTTCCTTTCGAATTAAACATTCAATTCAAAAAAAAATGTTACAAATATCATTGTAATCTTCTTAGTAACGAAAGCCATTTAATTCGCATTTAATTATTTAATTAAAATTGATTGACCATTACAATAAGAAAAATTTTAAATAAAAAATCAAAATATTTTTTTTATAATTAAAAATATATTTTATGTAAGTCATATTTTCAGGATTATTTTATAATTTCGGAAATTTCCTTCCGAAATCTACATCCAATTCAAAAAAAATGTTACAAATATCATACGAATCTTCTTAGTATTGAATGCCATTTAATTCGCACTTAATTATTTAATTAAAACTGATTGACCGTTACACTAAAAAAATTTAAATAAAAAATCAAAATATTTTTTTACGATAATTAAAAATATTTTTTAAGTAAGTCATATTTTTAGGATTAATTTATAATTTCGAAAATTTCCTTACGAATTCTACATCGAATTCAAAAAATATGTTACAAATATCATTGGGATCTTCTTAGTATTGAATGCCCTTTAATTCGCACTTAATTATTTAATTAAAATTGATTTACCGTTACACTAACAATATTTTAAATAAAAAATTAGAATATTTTTTAATGATAATTAAAACTATACTTTAAGTAAATCATATTTTCAGGATTAATTTATAATTTCGCAAATTTCCTTACGAATTAAGCTTCAAATTCAAAAAAAAAATGTTAAAAATATCATTGGAATCTTCTTAGTATTGAATGACCTTTAATTCGCACTTAATTATTTAATTAAAATTGATTGACTGTTACAATAACAAATTTTTAAATAAAAAATCAGAATATGTTTTATGATAATTAAAACTATATTTTAAGTAAGTCACATTTTGAGGATTAATTTATAATTTTGCAAATTTACTTACGAATTAAACATCCAATTCGAAAAAAAATGTTACAAATATCATTTGAATCTTCTTAGTTTTGAATGCCATTTAATTCGCTTTTAATTATTTAAATAAAATTGATTGACCGTTACACTAACAAGATTTTCAATAATAAATCAGAATATTTTTTTATGATAATTAAAAACATATTTTAAGTAAGTCATATTTTCAGTATTAATTTATAATTTCGGAAATTTCCTTACGACTTCTACATCTAATTCAAAAAAAATGTTACAAATATCATTGGAATCTTCTTAGTATTGAATGTCATTTAATTCGCACTTAATTATTTAATTAAAATTGCTTGACCGTTACACTAACAAAATTTTAAGTAAAAAATCAGAATACTTTTTTTATAATAATTAAAACTATATTTTAAGTAAGTCATATTTTCAGGATTAATTTATAATTTCGCAAATTTCCTTACGAATTCTACATCCAATTCAAAAAAAAGTTACAAATATCATTGAAATCTTCTTAGTATTGAATACCCTTTAATTCGCACTTAATTATTTAATTAAAATAGACTGACTTTTAGAATAACAAATTCTTAAATAAAAAATCAGAATATTTTTTTATGATAATTAAAAAATTATTTTAAGTAAGTCATATTTTCAGGATTAATTTATAATTTCGCAAATTTTCTTACGAATTCTACATCCAATTCAAAAAAAATGTTACCAATATTATTGGAATATTCTTAGTATTGAATGCCCTATAATTCGCACTTAGTTATTTAATTAAAATTTATTGACTGTTACACTAACAAATTATTAAATAAGAAATCAGAATTTTTTTATGATAATTAAAAATATATTTTAAGTAAGTCATATTTTCAGGATTAATTTATAATTTCGCAAATTTCCTTACGAATTCTACATCCAATTCAAATTTTTTTTTACAAAATCATTGGAATCTTCTTAGTAAAGAAAGCCATTTAATTCGCACTTAATTATTTAATTAAAATTGATTGACCATTATACTAAGAAAAAATTTAAATAAAAAATAAAAATAATTTTTTTATAATTAAAAATATATTTTATGTAAGTCATATTTTCAGGATTATTTTATAATTTCGGAAATTTCCTTACGAATTCTACATCCAATTCAAAAAAAAATGTTACAAATATCATTCGAATCTTCTTAGTATTGATGCCATTTAATTCGCACTTAATTATTTAATTAAAACTGATTGACTGTTACACTAACAAAATTTTAAATTAAAAATCAAAATATTTTTTTATTATAATTAAAAATAATTTTTAAGTATGTCATATTTTCAGGATTAATTTATAATTTCAGAAATTTCCTTACGAATTCTACATCCAATTCAAAAAAAAGTTACAAATATCATTGGAATCTTCTTAGTATTGAATGTCATTTAATTCGCACTTAATTATTTAATTAAAATTGCTTGACCGTTACACTAACAAAATTTTAAGTAAAAAATAAGAATACTTTTTTATGATAACTAAAACTATATTTTAAGTAAGTCATATTTTCAGGATTAATTTATAATTTCGCAAATTTCCTTACGAATTCTACATCCAATTCAAAAAAAAGTTGCAAATATCATTGGAATTTTCTTAGTATTGAATGCCCTTTAATTCGCAATTAATTATTTAATTAAAATAGATTGACTGTAAGAATAACAAATTTTAATTAAAAAATCAGAATATCTTTTATGATAATTAAAAAAATATTTTATGTAAGTCATATTTTCAGGATTAATTTATAATTTAGCAAATTTCCTTACGAATTCTACATCCAATTCAAAAAAAATGTTACAAATATCATTCGAATCTTCATAGTATTGAATGCCATTTAATTCGCACTTAATTATTTAATTAAAACTGATTGACTGTTACACTAACAAAATTTTAAATTAAAAATAAAAATATTTTTTTATGATAATTAAAAATATTTTTTAAGTATGTCATATTTTCAGGATTAATTTATAATTTCAGAAATTTCCTTACGAATTCTACATCCAATTCAAAAAAAATGTTACAAATATCATTGGAATCTTCTTAGTATTGAATGTCATTTAATTCGCACTTAATTATTTAATTAAAATTGCTTGACCGTTACACTAACAAAATTTTAAGTAAAAAATAAGAATAATTTTTTATGATAATTAAAACTATATTTTAAGTAAGTCATATTTTCAGGATTAATTTATAATTTCGCAAATTTCCTTACGAATTCTACATCCAATTCAAACAAAAGTTACAAATATCATTGGAATCTTCTTAGTATTGAATGCCCTTTAATTCGCACTTAATTATTTAATTAAAATAGATTGACTGTAAGAATAAAAAAATTTAATTAAAAAATCAGAATATTTTTTTATGATAATTAAAAAAATATTTTAAGTAAGTCATATTTTCAAGATTAATTTATAATTTCGTAAATTTTCTTACGAATTCTACATCCAATTCAAAAAAAATGTTACCAATATCATTGGAATCTTCTTAGTATTGAATGCCCTTTAATTCGCACTTAGTTATTTAATTAAAATTTATTGACTGTTACACTAACAAATTATTAAATAAAAAATCAAAAAAAAATTATGATAATTAAAAATATATTTTAAGTAATTCATATTTTCAGGATTAATTTATAATTTCGCAAATTTCTTACGAATTCTACATCTAATTCAAAAAATAATTTTACAAATATAATTGGAATCTTATTTGTATTGAATGTCATTTAATTCACACTTAATTATTAATTAAGATTGATTGACTGTTACACTAACAAATTTTTAAATAAAAAATCAGAATATTTTTTTATTATAATTAAAAATATATTTTAAGTAAGTCATATTTTCAGGATTAATTTATAATTTCGCAAATTTCCTTACGAATTCTGCATCCAATTAAAAAAAAGGTTACAAATATCATTGGAATCTTTTTAGTATTGAATGTCTTTTAATTCGCACTTAATTTACTAATTACAATTGATTGACTGTTACTCTAACAAATTTTTAAATAAAAAATCACAATATTTTTTTATGATAATTAAAAATATATTTTAAGTAAGTCATATTTTCAGGATTAATTTATAATTTCGCAAATTTCCTTACGAATTCTACATCCAATTCAAAAAAAAATGTTAGAAATATCATTGGAATCTTCTTAGTATTGAATGCCTATTAATTCGCACTTAATTATTTAATTAAAATTGATTAACTGTTACACTAACTAATTTTTAAATAAGAAATCAGAATATTTTTTTATGATAATTAAAAATATATTTTAAGTAAGTCATATTTTCAGGATTAATTTATAATTTCACAAATTTCCTTACGAATTCTACATCCAATTCAAAAAAAAGTTACAAATATCATTGGAATCTTCTTTGTATTGAATGCCCTTTAATTCGCACTTAATTATTTAATTAAAATTGATTGACCGGAACACTAACAAAATTTTAAATAAAAAATCAGAATATTTTTTATGATAATTAAAAATATATTTTAAGTAAGTCATATTTTCAGGATTAATTTATAATTTCGCAAATTTCCTTACGAATGCTACATACATTTCAAAAAAATTGTTACAAATATCATTGGAATCTTCTTAGTATTGAATGCCATTTAATTCGCATTTAATTATTTAATTAAAATTGATTGACTGTTACACTAAAAAAATTTAAATTAAAAATCTTAATATTTTTTATGATAATTAAAAATATATTTTAAGTAAGTCATATTTTCAGGATGAATTTATAATTTCCCAAATTTCTTTTCGAATTCTACATCCAATTCAAAAAAAAAATATGTTACAAATATCATTGGAAATTTTTTTAGTATTGAATGTCATTTAATTCGCACTTAATTATTTAATTAAAATTGATTGACTGTTACACTAACAAATTTTTAAATTAAAAATCAATACATTTTTTAGGATAATTAAAAAAATATTTTAAGTAATTCATATTTTCAGGATTAATTTATATTTTTGCAAATTTCCTTACGAATTCTACATCCAACTAAAAAAAAAAACGTTACAAATATCTTTGGAATTTTCTTAGTATTGAATGTCATTTAATTCGCACTTAATTATTTATTTAAAATTGATTGACCGTTACATTAACAAATTTTTTAAATAAAAAATTAGAATATTTTTTATAATAATTAAAATTATATTTTCACGATATAATTATTTTCCGTTCATGTCATCTATAAATATTGGCATCCTTTATCCCCATGATACATTGCTAAACCTACTCATAAAACTCTCATCAAATAAAACCCTCATCTCTCTGTGACATTAGCTTCTCGTCTCACTAGGGACTCATTCTTATAGGTTGGTTCATGTAATTGTCTTGCTACTATGATTTTTTTTTCTCCCTTCGTTTTTTTTAACCTCTGCGAACTCTACGATGCTGCGAGATAATGTCTCTGTAATTTCTGCTGTTGTGAATTAGGGTTTTGTTGAATTATTTTGAACGAACTTGGTGGCGTGCGTGCGGTGATATTGGTTCTGGTTCGAAATTCTGGTTCAAAATTGAAAGGTGAAAAGTCTCCCCTCTCTCTCTCTCTTTAATTTGCATTGCATGCCCTATTTTCTTGATTAGGCTGACATTATGAGCAATCTTCTTGTAAACCTTAAAATACCAACCAAAATGCCTGTTTCGTTGTCCTTGTTTTTCCAAACCTATGGAATTTCTGGGAATTAAATGATGAAGCGTGTGATTAAGGGAACGCATCCTCTCACCGGTCATAGTGAACAATTTCAGTGATTATTTGACTGATCAAATATCTCACATGACATTGATCTATGGATTGGGTCTCAACGTCTCATCCTTTCATTGATCTATGATCACTAGTTCGTAGAACGGAGAAGAGGGAATGTGTCATTTTAATTGGTGACCGCCGACCATTGATCTATGAATGAATGATCATGATTTTCACATGATGTGGTCATGTTAAAACATGATATGAGAAGATCCATTCCCATTAATTTGCCATGGGATGACGGGAACGGTCATACAATTTCCACATCTTGTGTATGCCATTATTATTCTTGCCTTTACAAATTCCAGTTGTTACTTTCATTAGCTTATTTGTTTTGATTCTATGTCCTCAGGATTCCTATGTCTATGAATTTTGAATAATTTGCCTAATGGAGATTGATATTTCCGCTTTAAGTGGACAATTACTAATTTATGCTAGTTGTGTTAGTTTTTGAGATAAATCTTTTTCGGTTGAGCTACTTGAGTAAACATACAATTGAAGAAAAATGTTACAAATATCATTGGAATCTTCTTAGTTTTGAATGCCATTTAATTCGCACTTTATTATTTAATTAAAATTGATTGACCGTTACACTAACAAAATTTTCAATAAAAAATCAGAATATTTTTTTATGATAATTAAAAATATATTTTAAGTAAGTCATATTTTCAGGATTAATTTATAATTTCGCAAATTTCCTTACGAATGCTACATACAATTCAAAAAAATTGTTACAAATATCATTGGAATCTTCTTAGTATTAAATGCCATTTAATTCGCATTTAATTATTTAATTAAAATTGATTCACTGTTACACTTAAAGATTTAAATTAAGAATCTTAATATTTTCTTATGATAATTAAAAATATATTTTAAGTATGTCATATTTTCAGGATGAATTTATAATTTCGCAAATTTCTTTTCGAATTCTATATCCAATTCAAAAAAAATATGTTACAAATATCATTGGAATTTTTGTAGTATTGAATGTCATTTAATTCGCACTTAATTATTTAATTAAAATTGATTGACTGTTACACTAACAAATTTTTAAATTAAAAATCAATATTTTTTTATGATAATTAAAAAAATATTTTAAGTAAGTCATATTTTCAGCATTAATTTATATTTTTGCAAATTTCCTTACGAATTCTACATCCAATTAAAAAAAAAGTTACAAATATTATTGGAATTTTCATAGTATTGAATGTCATTTAATTTGCACTAATTATTTATTTAAAATTGATTGACCGTTACACTAACAAATTTTTTGAATAAAAAATTAGAATATTTTTTTTACAATAATTAAAATTATATTTTCACGATATAATTATTTTCCGTTCATGTCATCTATAAATATTGGCATCCTTTATCCCCATGATACATTGCTAAACCTACTCATAAAACTCTCATCAAATAAAACCCTCATCTCTCTGTGACATTAGCTTCTCGTCTCACTAGGGATTCATTCATATAGGTTGGTTCATGTAATTGTCTTGCTGCTATAATTTTTTTTCTCCCTTCGTTTTTTTTTAACCTCTGCGAACTCTACGCTGCTGCGAAATAATGTCTCTGTAATTTCTGCTATTGTGAATTAGGGTTTTGTTGAATTATTTTGAACGAACTTGGTGGCGTGCGTGCGGTGATATTTGTTCTGGTTCGAAATTCTGGTTCAAAATTGAAAGGTGAAAAGTCTCTCTTCTCTCTCTCTCTTTAATTTGCATTGCATGCCCTATTTTCTTGATTAGGCTGACATTATGAGCAATCTTCCTGTAAACCTTAAAATACCAACCAAAATGTCTGTTTCGTTGTCCCTGTTTTTCCAAACCTATGGAATTTCTGGGAATTAAATGATGAAGCATGTGATTAAGGGAATGCATCCTCTCACCGTTCATAGTGAACAATTTCAGTGATTATTTGACTGATCAAATATCTCACATGACATTGATCTATGGATTGGGACTCAACGTCTCATCCTTTCATTGATCTATGATCACTAGTTCGTAGAACGGAGAAGAGGGAAAGTGTCATTTTAATTGGTGACCGCTGAACATTGATCTATGAATGAATGATCATAATTTTCACATGATGTGGTCATGTTAAAACATGATATGAGAAGATCCATTCACATTAATTTGCCATGGGATGACGGGAACAGTCATACAATGTCCACATCTTGTGTGTGCCATTATTATTCTTGCCTTTACAAATTCCAGTTGTTACTTTCATTAGCTTATTTGTTTTGATTCTATGTCCTCAGGACTCCTATATCTATGAATTTTGAATAATTTGCCTAATGGAGATTGATATTTCCGCTTTAAGTGGACAATTACTAATTTATGCTAGTTGTGTTAGTTTTTGAGATAAATCTTTTTCGGTTGAGCTACTTGAGCAAACATACAATTGAAGAAAAATGTTACAAATATCATTGGAGTCTTCTTAGTTTTGAATGCCATTTAATTCGCACTTTATTATTTAATTAAAATTGATTGACCGTTACACTAACAAAATTTTCAATAAAAAATCATAATATTTTTTTATGATAATTAAAAATATATTTTAAGTAAGTCATATTTTCAGGATTAATTTATAATTTCGCAAATTTCCTTACGAATGCTACATACAATTCAAAAAAATTGTTACAAATATCATTGGAATCTTCTTGGTATTGAATGCCATTTAATTCGCATTTAATTATTTAATTAAAATTGATTGACTGTTACACTAAAAAGATTTAAATTAAAAATCTTTTTTTTTGATAATTAAAAATATATTTTAAGTAAGTCATATTTTCAGGATGAATTTATAATTTCGCAAATTTCTTTTCGAATTCTACATCCATTTCAAAAAAAATATGTTACAAATATCATTGGAATTTTTTTAGTATTGAATGTCATTTAATTCGCACTTAATTATTTAATTAAAATTGATTGACTGTTACACTAACAAATTTTTAAATTAAAAATCAATATTTTTTTATGATAATTAAAAAAATATTTTAAGTAAGTCATATTTTCAGGATTAATTTATATTTTTGCAAATTTCCTTACGAATTCTACATCCAATTCAAAAAAAAACGTTACAAATATCATTGGAATTTTCTTAGTATTGAATGCCATTTAATTCGCACTTAATTATTTATTTAAAATTGATTGACCGTTACACTAACAAATTTTTTGAATAAAAAATTAGAATATTTTTTTATAATAATTAAAATTATATTTTCACGATTTAATTATTTTCCGTTCATGTCATCTATAAATATTGGCATCCTTTATCCCCATGATACATTGCTAAACCTACTCATAAAACTCTCATCAAATAAAACCCTCATCTCTCTGTGACATTAGCTTCTCGTCTCACTAGGGATTCATTCATATAGGTTGGTTCATGTAATTGTCTTGCTGCTATGATTTTTTTTCTCCCTTCATTTTTTTTAACCTCTGCGCACTCTACACTGCTGCGAAATAATGTCTCTGTAATTTCTGCTGTTGTGAATTAGGGTTTTGTTGGATTATTTTGAACGAACTTGGTGGCGTGCGTGCGGTGATATTTGTTCTGGTTCGAAATTCTGGTTCAAAATTGAAAGGTGAAAAGTCTCTCCTCTCTCTCTCTCTCTCTCTTTAATTTGCATTGCATGCCCTATTTTCTTGATTAGGCTGACATTATGAGCAATCTTCCTGTAAACCTTAAAATACCAACCAAAATGTCTTTTTCGTTGTCCCTGTTTTTTCCAAACCTATGGAATTTCTGGGAATTAAATGATGAAGCATGTGATTAAGGGAATGCATCCTCTCACCATTCATAGTGAACAATTTCAGTGATTATTTGACTGATCAAATATCTCACATGACATTGATCTATGGATTGGGACTCAACGTCTCATCCTTTCATTGATCTATGATCACTAGTTCGTAGAACGGAGAAGAGGGAAAGTGTCATTTTAATTGGTGACCGTTGAACATTGATCTATGAATGAATGATCATAATTTTCACATGATGTGGTCATGTTAAAACATGATATGAGAAGATCCATTCACATTAATTTGCCATGGGATGACGGGAACAGTCATACAATGTACACATCTTGTGTGTGCCATTATTATTCTTGCCTTTACAAATTCTAGTTGTTACTTTCATTAGCTTATTTGTTTTGATTCTATGTCCTCAGGATTCCTATATCTATGAATTTTGAATAATTTGCCTAATGGAGATTGATATTTCCGCTTTAAGTGGACAATTACTAATTTATGCTAGTTGTGTTAGTTTTTGAGATAAATCTTTTTCGGTTGAGCTACTTGAGCAAACAAAGAGAAAAATTAAAGTTGTTTTTATTTTTACTGGTAGAAAATAGATTAATCAGTGCATCTCATCCTGTTGCGTCTTATTGCAGGCTACAATTATTGCTCTCTTTTTTTTACCTTAACACCAAATTGAATAGCAATAAATGGCTCTATTTCAAATGATTATATCCTTTGTATTTCCTTTCTCCATTGGTACCATGTTGTACAGCTAAACCTGATAGAGTTTGCCATGTGCCAAATGACATTTGTGTATTGTATGTTGGTTACTGTGTCTGTATATTGGTTACTGTGTCTGTATATTGATATAAAGTATCATTATGTTGGTCTCACAAGTCACAATGTTATAGTAACAGATGACAACTGGTAAGGGAACACCAACAACTCCTGCTGTTAGGAGATCTGAAAGACTACTTGAGAGACAGAAGATACCAAGTCCTGCTGTTAGAAGGAAATCTGAGCGACTTGGAAAGGTAACACCAACAACTCCTGCTGTTAGAAGGAGATCTGAAAGATTACTTGAGAGACAGAAGATACCAAGTCCTGTTGTTAGAAGGAAATCTGAGCGACTTGGAAAGGTAACACCAACAACTCCTGCTTTTACAAGGAAATCTGAAAGACTGCTTGAGAGACAGAAGATAGCAAGTCCTTTGAGGAGATCTGGAAGAAAGAGAAACTCTTCTTCCAGTCCTTCAGATTCTAAAAGCTCAGAGTCATTGAGGTCAAAGAAGAAACAGAAGAAGGAAAAGAGCGTGACAAAGTTGACTTCGGAATCAAAGGAAATAAGAAAAAATGAGGAACTTGATCTGGGAACTTCCCCGGTTAATGCAAAGAGAATCAGGAAACCAAAGAAAGGTGATACAGCAGGTTGCCTAGCGTCATTCTTATTGCAATTTTTTTGTTCTTTACTTAGCCATGGGTTTTGTTACTTATTCAAACGTAATAAACATCAATGCTAATTTGGTGGCTAATGTTATGAGCACTATCATTTTATAAAAAATGTAATTGAATGTGCTAGTAATGGTGGACTTTCCTTCAAGTCTCTCCTTGGCTTCTTTATGGTTTACCTATCAAAAATTAAGATAATTGAAAGTTTGGCCTAGTGAGGCCTGCTGATTATTATTAGGTATTTATATTATCCATTCTTTTTAATTGCTTGACTTTCAGATTGCCGTGCGGAGCTGGATAGGATTGATAAGCCAAATCAGGATGATGATAGGTAATAATATCAATATACCATTATTCATTGAATTAGAATGAAATAAGAGTTTTAAACCATTCTTTATTCAGGTGTTTTGGTGTGTTATGTTTCTTTTATTGTGTGTAAGAGTGTTTGCTTTTGTCGTTCCCCTGTACCAAAATGTCTTTTCTAGTTTATTTTCAAATTATTGAATCATGTTTGTATGACACATTTCTTTTATAATTTGTTCGTATGAAAGATGCTGCTTGATATGTCACTTTAAGCATCTTTGTTTTTTTAGATTTTGTTTTTGTAGTAAAACATGTTGGTTTTTTGGACTATGTTGGGTATTTCTTGCATCGAAAGTGATTTTTGATAAAACCGGATATACAATCAAGAAAGTCAAAAGAAGAACGAGATTTTTTTGCCTAGAAAGAACTCTTTTTGGATATTTTTTGTATATTACTAAACTAAATTCCAAGAAAATAACACTGATTGAGATAATCCTACAGAGAAAGATAGATTACAAATCCCTTTCCCCCAATCACAAAGGTTATAAATGTTTCACACAAAAATCTTCCCTATCCCTTTCTTTTTCTTTTACCCAAATACTTTCTCCCTTTCCCACTAATAAAATAAAAAATCTTAATTGAGCTGATTGGTGGAAGTACTCATGCAGTTCGACCCAGCGGAGTCGGAAGAGAGTTCATTATTTTGATGGGTCAGTACATGGGCCTGATCTTGTGAGTGAAGGTATAGCAAAGAAGCCGAGGAAAGTTGGCAACAATATTGTTTTTCAGCCTTCTTCAAAATCTGAAGTTGAAAAGTTATCCACTGGAATCAAGGCAGGTTAGTGGTCATTTTTAGTACTTTCGCTTTGTATGACCTTTCATTGTTCAATTCAATGAGGTTGGAAAATCATCAGAATTCTTGTAGCCTTTGTTGTTTTTATGGCATACTCTTAAACATTTACATACTTTTGTAGGAACGTTTGGAGATCTAGTTGGTAATGTCTCTCAATTCTTTCCTAGTTCAACTATTTGTGTTGGTAATCCATTCCATGTGAATCACAGTCCTATCTCGATTTGTTTGCTTGATCAAATGTCAGATAGACCTCAAGGTGATGATGTTGAATCTGAGAAAAGAAGTAGACTGCATGCTACACACATCCAGGAGGCGGATGACTGTAATGGTTCAAATAACTCTTTCACTCAGAATTTGCCTTTGTCTAATGAAAGAATTGCTAACGGTTCCATAATGAGTTTGTTGGATAAAAAGGCACATTTTGGTATGCCTGGGACTTCCAATGGTACTGATTGTCCCGAAGAGGTTACTGTTGTTGATCACCCTTCATCAATGGAGCAAATATCTGAAGGTTCAATAGATGTCCCAGTTAGTGTTTTATCTTCAAGGCCTTGTCAATCTGCTAGTCCAAGCATTAGTCCAGCTACAGTTTCCCTTTTGAATCCACCTTTGGAGCAACAAATTTCTGATGGAGTCTTTTTGAGTATACCTAATGGAGATATTCCTGTTATAGTACCAGAAAATAGTCATGCAGTGGCTGATTGTTATAATGATATAGAAACTTTAATGAACCCAATGTTACTGGATGGAAGTACCACATCTGACCAGCAGAAAGGAGTGCGCAAAACCATGATAGAACAGAATACTGCTGATGCCACTGAGCCACTTGAACAATTGCTGCAATTATCATCTCTAGAGTCCCCTCCTGGCCAGAATACAGCTGGGGAAATGCAGAATTCTTCGGAACAAGTAGAGCTGGTTTCCAGTCCTGTTAATGTTCTACCAGCCAATCAATCTGATCATGTTTCACTTATAACGAATCCTTCAGAGCAGGTGCAACAATTCCCTTGTGCAGAGCTCCCTTCTTTCAACCTGGATCCATCTAATTTTCATCTGGTAACTAAAGTTGAACATCAGCCAATTAATGAAGTCAATCTCCGAAGCCATGATCCTGAGGCATCAACTGTGGTTCCAAATCAAGATGTAGTGCAACCAGACTCAGCATTGGAACATGATTCGCATTTGGTTGTGCACCCTGACACAAGACATTTGTCAACTCCTATGCAAACTGCAATTCATTCAGATTACAGAATGCTTCCACATTTGAGCTATGATCCACTCGAAATTGAATTGCAAAGAATGCAAAAAGTAGAGGAAAAAATTATGGATGAACATGAACAAAAGGTTAGCTTCTGGATTACTTATATTACATTACTTTCTGTGATAATATTTATTCTAGGTGTCTATATTTTTCTGATTAATATTATTCTTGGTGGAGCAGAAATTGCAGTTGAAATCTAGTTTTGAGAAGGAATTAGATGAACTTCACAGGAAGTATGATATTAAATCTCAGGAGATTGAAGGGGAGTTTCTGCAAACCAAGACCACCCTGGATACAAATCGTAACACAGTTCTTCTGAATAAGTTCTTGGCTGATGCTTTTAGGTCTAAATGCTTGGGGGAGAGATTTAAATTTTAATATTGCTTTTACAGCCCTGCCTAGGATATGTTTAAAAAACCTAATCTCACTTCAGTTCCTTTCCGATTATTTTTCTAGTAGTAGTAATTGTTCTTATTTTCTTGTTGATGGATCAAGTTTCAACCTAAGCTTGCATGAATTGGCAGCGTATTCTTGACAAATAATGCACATCAGTAATTTTGGTGGTGGCACCTTCTATTTTCCTTTTTCATAAACTAAATTATGGATATGTGATTTTGAAATATATATATATATATATATATATGTATGTGTGTGTGTGTGTGTGTGTGTGTGTGTGTGTGTGTGTGCGTGTGCGTGTGCGTGTGCGTGTGAAATGAAGTCAATGGATGTAATCTACTCATTGTATCAGCATTTCTTGGTTTTTTGTTTTGGTTGTTTTGATTATTTTAACGTCTGTAAAAGGTGCAAATTTATGTACTTAAACATGTATTTTTACGCATGTCCGTAATTGTGTATGCATTCATTTAATATTTATGTATTCTAAATGCTTTTAGTTTCACCTTATTTTATCATTGGCTTTTGAAATAATTCATTCCCTACGTGGATTAAACTTTTTTGAAGATTCTACTCAATTGTTATCTTTCAAACCGAATCCTTTGGTTTAAAAAATTCTGCTAAAGCTAAGATTCGTCATTTGTCACTAAAATAAAAGTACACGAATTAAAAAATGTGGGATATGCAAAAAATCAAGATTTGTCATCTCTTACTATCTAGAAAACTTTACAACTTAAAATATGTGGATTGACAGGTTTGCTAGTATTTATAAACGTACAACTAGATATGGATCAAGATTTTGCATTATCACTGCATTAAGTAAAAAGAGGGGTTGAGCTTTTGCAACTTGTTGGCTCAACTACTTCAAAAAATATTACACAGCTGCCAAAAGAGAAGCATTTTGTATCCGACTAAAAGCTCACTTCTCTAACTAACCGAGCAATAGCAGCTCAAGGCCCATGTAAGGTGGAGTACACAAGTTCAAGACCCGGAAAGTGCATCTATTGAGAGGAGAAGTCCTTAACTGCTCTCAACTACAGACCAAATTAGTCTTAAAAGAT
The DNA here is from genome assembly GCA_032173675.1 of Gastrolobium villosum. Classification (NCBI taxonomy): domain Eukaryota; kingdom Viridiplantae; phylum Streptophyta; class Magnoliopsida; order Fabales; family Fabaceae; genus Gastrolobium; species Gastrolobium villosum. The sequence goes on from JAVKPL010006244.1 coordinate 21,374, forward strand.
AAACTGGTTAATAGAAATACTATTAAAAAAAAAAGTAGCTCTCTTCACTTCAACCATTTAACACAATACCACAACACTGCTTGGAGCCCCTTTCGTGTTGGGTGTGTGCTTTGGGTTAATTTGTTTTGGTTCATGTTGACCACAAACAAGAACCTGACTAATTTGTTTTGGTTAATTAGTGCAACCCTAAAAATGACTCATGAGCAGTTAAAGGCTTCCCACCAGATTAAACTACAAGCAGGGTACAATTTTGGAGTTCTAAATGGTCAGCAAAAAACAGATCCTATTCACCACAAAAATGGCAACGTTTCAAAATGGAATACAGTAAAACAAAGTTCAAAAGTATATAATAAAATGCAAATTGCTAAACACCATGAAAAGATAAAAGAATAGAACACACTTCATAGCTACCTGCCAAAGCCTTAAGCCTGACATGCGCCAAACAGTTTTGAAATTACACCAAAGTTTCGTAATTTCCACTTGCACTGTTGCACAGCAGTCTCCTGTTTTTCTCTAATTCATATTAGGAGCCACCTACTATTACCTGAGAGCAATTTCATTTCCTCTGTGTACTACATAGTGACAAAAAGGACAGGTCCCAATTATGCATTGAAAAGGTAGAAAACTTGCAAAGCATTCTTTCCTTTTCTTCAACAGAAAAATATGGAAAATATATTTATTACAAGATTGAGGCTCTTCATGAATGGGTCCATGCTAAAATAATCATGGAAGAACATCTGAAGAGGTATAAGAAGAGTCTGCCAAAGCTTTTAGCCTTGAATGGACCCAACACGGTGGAAATATACGGTGTAATCAAGTGTGGCTGTCTCAAGAAGGTAGAAGGGTATGCAACCTGATAAGTCTCTTAAGTGAGACTTAGAACATATGCATTGTATTGAAAACGAGAAGAAATGATATATTTTGTGATTAAAAATACCCCAATTGTATGTGATTTCTCTTTTGCTAATGGGTTGAACATTTTACTTGTTTAGGCCCAATTTGTGCTCAAAGGAAATGAAGAGAGCAAAGAAAGGAGAATGGGCCGCACTAAAGAAAAAAAGCCAAGCCCAATTAAAAGCAAGAAAGTAGTGGGCTGTGCGTTTGTAAAACCCAATTGAAGCCAAGTCTAATTAAAAGTAAGAGAAAAGTGGGCTGCAAACTCAGCCCAAATTGAAAAAAAGAGAAATCAGCCCAAAAGAAAGAAGAAAACAAATGGGCTAGGCTGAGTCCCAAAAGCCCAAGTGAAGAAAACCAGCAAAAGAAATTCAGAAAGGAACAAGGAAAAGAACAGAAGCAATCGTGAGAAACAAAGAAGAGGAAACCTATAATGACTCCAAATGGTAAATCTTAATTAGAGGTTTAATTTAAGGATTTAATTGCCATAATTAGATTCAGTGAGTGATTCTGAGTATTTTGACTATAATCATGACTATGTTATGAACAGTGCGTTCTGCCGGAGAATTCGCAGTCTTGTGAATTAACCGGTAGAGCTTAAATAAGCAAAATGATTTTAGAGACATAATTTGACAATTCTGACGACAAATATGAGTTCAGAATGAAAAATTGTATAGTCTGGCACTTTCCGTGAAAATCTCGTGAATAGTGTTTCTACCGGGTATTTTGTACTGCTGTTTAAGCAACCGGTAGAGTCCAGAAGCCAATAATTGATGAAATAAGAATAATAAAGTCTAATATATGCCAAGCAAGTCAATATAGGCCCAGGAAAATGATAAGTTTATGAGTTTTAAGTTTCATAAATAAACAAAGTACATTTAGTGGTTCACAGTGTATTTCATCAAAAACGGTGCAGAAACCCTACTGTGAATTATGAATATTGTTTCTTAGGAAATAAAAATTAATGTAAATTATTTTAGAAAAATAAAAATATGTTCGTAGCTTTAAGTTGGTTCCGGGGCAATTTAAGTAAAAATACGCGATACAAAAACAACCGGTTAAAAAGCACATGTGCTTAAAAACCCCTAAGTCACTTAATTACACTATTCCCTCACACTTTCTCTCTCCCTTTTTCCCTCCCCATCCCGTGACAGCCATGGCAAGAGGAGCTTAGGGTTTTGGTTTTTCATTTCCTTGATTTCTCAATGATTAAGCAACCAAATCTTCCGCCCATTATACCAATCTCATATGAAATCATCCAAGGAAGCTATTCCACCCCTCCATTTGAGCTATCATTGCTTGTGTGAGGAGATATTTCCTTCCCCTTTTGCGTGGCACTATTCATCAAGAAGGTGAAATGGGGCTTTTGATGGTGATTTCTCTTTGTGAAGTCTTCTAGGTGTTGAATAGGTGAATTAGAGGTAACAAAACTCTAACCCTATGATTTTATTCTTGTGGTTTATGTTTTGAAAATTATGACTATGTTTGAGTGGAAATAAAGTAGCTAAAATTGGAAATTTTATGAAGTATTATGGATGTTTTAGGGTATAGGCATGCTAACTAAGTTTTTGTATGTGTATAAAAATTGAAAAAAAATTCCATGAAGTGGACCCTTTAGCATTCGGCCTTCATGGAGTGGGTAGGGGTTATTGTGCAAAAAAATTATATTATGTATTGTGAAGGTGGAATGTGTTGGAAATGAGTGTAAATAGATGAGTTAGTAAGAATGTTTAATTGTAAAGAAAAATCCTTTGAAACATACCCTTGATTTTTCGGCCTAGAAGGATTTAGAGAGTTTGAGATTCCAAAAATTTAATTGGAACTTGGTAGAGATATATTTATGTATATGGAGTTATTAAATTAAGAGAAGGAAGAACAATTAAAAAGAAAAGAACCTTTTTGCCTATTGTCCTTGTAGAGTTCGACCTATAGGATATTTAGGGATATATTGGGTACATTTTATTTTAAATAAAATATGTTGTAATTAATGGTATAAAAGTGATAAGTTTTGAAGAAAAATAGCATGGTTGATGTGAAAATTCTTAAGAGAATGTTTGATTAAATTAAAGAACATCAACGGTTATAAAAAAGTGGATCACGATGATCTAATTTAATAATATTTTACAGGACCATGGAGATATATATATATGACCAAATGTTGATAACTACTTATTGTTTTACTCTTTCAAACATTCTTTTGTTAGTTTGGCATTGATAGTTTTGGAAGCCACGGCCCTGAAATTTCTGGTATTTTGGCTGACTGGGATATTTGTCTGTGTAGAAAAATCATTTAAGGTGTATATTCTTTAATTCACCTTTATCAAGCTGCATTGTTAAATATTACAGTTATTTTTGTAATTAAGTTACTGCCGAGTTGCTTGTAAGGATGTGCAATTCACACATTTATTGGTTTGTAGGCTAACTTTGTCTCCTATCTGACTTCAAGGTCCAAAAGTTAAATCTCAAACCTGCTTTTAAATTTAAAAGAAACTGTGCAATGCCTTCCAAAGGCCTCTAAGCCTCTTATTTTGACAAAATATCTTGATTTTTATGAATTTCAATACTAGATACTTTTTTCACCAAAATAAAAATAAAAATTACTAGATACTTTTGTATACAATTCTAGCATGTATAACCAATTATGTGTCAACATTGGCAGCTATAACATATATGCTACTATTAAAGAAGATTCTTCTTTATTTGGTTACATTTCACCTTATTTTATCATTGGCTTTTGAAATAATTCATTCCCTATGTGGATTAAACTTTTTTGAAGATTCTACTCAACTGTTATCTTTCAAACCGAATCCTTTGGTTTAGAAAATTCTGCTAAAGCTAAGATTCTTCATTTGTCACTAAAATAAAAGTACACGAATTAAAAAATGTGGGATATGCAAAAAATCAAGATTTGTATCTCTTACTATCTAGAAAACTTTACAACTTAAAATATGTTGATTGACAGGTTTGCTAGTATTTATAAACGTACAACTAGATATGGATCAAGATTTTGCATTATCACTGCATTAAGAAAAAGAGGGGTTGAATTTTTGCAACTTGTTGGCTCAACTACTTCAAAATATTACACAGCTGCCAAAAGAAGCATTTTGTGTCTGACTAAAAGCTCACTTCACTAACTAACAAGGTATTTCCCAAGCAATAGCATGGATAAGGATCTGAGTACTCCGCAGGCTGCTGATATACCAGCATATTCCTCTGCTGTTGCGGCTCTGCTTCCTCCGCCGCCACCTCCACTCACTTCTCGAGGCTACTCTTCACATGATATCATGCTTTATCTTCAGCAGCAAGAAGCTGCTCATATTGCCTTCCGTCATGATATCTCCACTCGCCTTACTCGCATTGACTCCTCGCTTGGTCTTGCTTCTCCTGCCAGTGGTGATGGTGCTTCTCGTGACGATCATGCTGAGGGTGATGAAGATGATGAGGACACTGCTTCAGACGAGGACACTTGCAGTGATGAGCATATTCCTACAGCTTCTGGATCCGAGGATGATTCTTAGTCTAGGATTGCTTACGAATTAAA
>JAVKPL010006245.1:0-25986 GCA_032173675.1 Gastrolobium villosum
GTGAAGTTTTTGGATGGAAAACAGATTCCGTCGAAAATGGATGAATAAAATAAATGTAAAAGAAATTGATATTGTGAAGTTTTTTGACAGAAAATGGATTCCGTCGAAAATGGATGAATAAAATAAATGCAAAAGAAATTGATTTTGTGAAGTTTTTGGACGGAAAACAGATTCCGTCGAAAATGGATGAATAAAATAAATGTAAAAGAAATTGATATTGTGAAGTTTTTTGACAGAAAACGGATTCCTTCGAAAATGGATGAATAAAATAAATGCAAAAGAAATTGATTTTGTGATGTTTTTCGACGAAAATGGATTTTGTCGAAGATTTTTGACGGAAAACGAATTCCGTCGAAAACGTATGAATAAAATAAGTTGCAAAAGAAATTCATTTTGTGAAGTTTTTCGACGGAAAAAGAATTTCGTCGAAAACTGATGAATAAAATAATTGCAAAAGAAATTGATTTTGTGAAGTTTTTAGACGGAAAATGGATTCCGTCGAAAACTGATGAATAAAATAAATGCAAAAGAAATTGATTTTGTAAAGTTTTTCGACGGAAAATAGATTCCGTCGAAGATTTTTGACGGAAAATGAATTTCGTCGAAAATGGATGAATAAAATAAATGCAAAAGCAAATGATTTTTTGAAGTTTTTCGATGAAAATGGATTTCGTCGAAGAGTTTTGACGGAAAACGAATTCCGTCGAAAATGGATGAATAAAATAAATTGCAAAAGAAATTCATTTTGTGAAGTTTTTCGACGGAAAACGAATTCCGTCGAAAACTGATGAATAAAACAAATGCAAAAGAAATTGATTTTGTAAACTTTTTCGATGGAAAATGGATTCCGTCGAAAACTGATGAATAAAATAAATGCAAAAGAAATTGATTTTGTAAAGTTTTTTGACGGAAAATGGATTCCGTCGAAAATGGATGAATAAAATAAATGCAAAAGAAATTGATTTTGTGAAGTTTTTTGACGGAAAATGGATTCCGTCGAAAATGGATGAATAAAATAAATGCAAAAGAAATTGATTTTGTGAAGTTTTTGGACGGAAAACAGATTCCGTCGAAAATGGATGAATAAAATAAATGCAAAAGAAATTGATATTGTGAAGTTTTTTGACAGAAAACGGATTCCGTCGAAAATGGATGAATAAAATAAATGCAAAAGAAATTGATTTTGTGAAGTTTTTCGACGAAAATGGATTTCGTCGAAGATTTTTGACGAAAAACGAATTCCGTCGAAAACGGATGAATAAAATAAGTTGCAAAAGAAATTCATTTTGTGAAGTTTTTCGACGGAAAAAGAATTTCGTCGAAAACTGATGAATAAAATAATTGCAAAAGAAATTGATTTTGTGAAGTTTTTAGACGGAAAATGGATTCCGTCGAAAACTGATGAATAAAATAAATGCAAAAGAAATTGATTTTGTAAAGTTTTTCGACGGAAAATGGATTCCGTCGAAGATTTTTGACGGAAAATGAATTTCGTCGAAAATGGATGAATAAAATAAATGCAAAAGAAATGGATTTTGTGAAGTTTTTTGACAGAAAATGGATTCAGTCGAAAATGGATGAATAAAATAAATGCAAAAGAAATTGATATTGTGAAGTTTTTTGACGGGAAACGGATTCCGTCGAAAATGGATGAATAAAATAAATGCAAAAGCAAATGATTTTGTGAAGTTTTTCGACGAAAATGGATTTCGTAGAAGAGTTTTGACGGAAAACGAATTCCGTCGAAAATGGATGAATAAAATAAATTGCAAAAGAAATTCATTTTGTAAAGTTTTTCGACGGAAAACGGATTCCGTCGAAAATGGATGAATAAAACAAATGCAAAAGAAATTGATTTTGTGAAGTTTTTCGATGGAAAATGGATTCCGTCAAAAACTGATGAATAAAACAAATGCAAAAGAAATTCATTTTGTGAAGTTTTTCGATGAAAATGGACTTAGTCGAAGATTTTTGACGGAAAACGAATTCCGTCGAAAATGGATGAATAAAATAAATTGCAAAAGAAATTCATTTTGTGAAGTTTTTCGACGGAAAACGAATTCCGTCGAAAGCTGATGAATAAAATAATTTCAAAAGAAATTGATTTTGTGAAGTTTTTCGACGGAAAAAGAATTTCGTCGAAAACTGATGAGTAAAATAAATGCAAAAGAAATTGATTTTGTAAAGTTTTTTGACGGAAAATGGATTCCGTCGAAAATGGATGAATAAAATAAATGCAAAAGAAATTGATTTTGTGATGTTTTTTGACGGAAAATGGATTCCGTCGAAAATGGATGAATAAAATAAATGCAAAAGAAATTGATTTTGTGAAGTTTTTCGATGGAAAATGGATTCCGTCAAAAATGGATGAATAAAATAAATGCAAAAGAAATTGATTTTGTGAAGTTTTTGGACAGAAAACAGATTCCATCGAAAATGGATGAATAAAATAAATGCAAAAGAAATTGATATTGTGAAGTTTTTTGACAGAAAACAGATTCCGTCGAAAATGGATGAATAAAATAAATGCAAAAGAAATTGATTTTGTGAAGTTTTTCGACCAAAAAGGATTTCGTCGAAGATTTTTGACGGAAAACGAATTCCGTCGAAACCGTATGAATAAAATAAGTTGCAAAAGAAATTCATTTTGTGAAGTTTTTCGACGGAAAACGAATTCCGTCGAAAGCTGATGAATAAAATAATTTCAAAAGAAATTGATTTTGTGAAGTTTTTCGACGGAAAAAGAATTTCGTCGAAAACTGATGAGTAAAATAAATGCAAAAGAAATTGATTTTGTAAAGTTTTTTGACGCAAAATGGATTCCGTCGAAAATGGATGAATAAAATAAATGCAAAAGAAATTGATTTTGTGAAGTTTTTTGACGGAAAATGGATTCCGTCGAAAATGGATGAATAAAATAAATGCAAAAGAAATTGATTTTGTGAAGTTTTTCGATGGAAAATGGATTCCGTCGAAAATGGATGAATAAAATAAATGCAAAAGAAATTGATTTTGTGAAGTTTTTGGACGGAAAACAGATTCCGTCGAAAATGGATGAATAAAATAAATGTAAAAGAAATTGATATTGTGAAGTTTTTTGACAGAAAACGGATTCCGTCGAAAATGGATGAATAAAATAAATGCAAAAGAAATTGATTTTGTGAAGTTTTTCGACGAAAATGGATTTCGTCGAAGATTTTTGACGTAAAACGAATTCCGTCGAAAACGGATGAATAAAATAAGTTGCAAAAGAAATTCATTTTGTGAAGTTTTTCGACGGAAAAAGAATTTCGTCGAAAACTGATGAATAAAATAATTGCAAAAGAAATTGATTTTGTGAAGTTTTTACACGGAAAACGTATTCCGTCGAAAATGGATGAATAAAATAAATGCAAAAGAAATTGATTTTATGAAGTTTTTTGACGGAAAATGGATTCCGTCGAAAACTGATGAATAAAATAAATGCAAAAGAAATTGATTTTGTGAAGTTTTTCGACGGAAAATGGATTCCGTCGAAAACTGATGAATAAAATAAATGCAAAAGAAATTGATTTTGTAAAGTTTTTCGACGAAAAATGGATTCCGTCGTAGATTTTTGAGGGAAACCGAATTCCGTCGAAAATGGATGAATAAAATAAATGCAAAAGAAATTAATTTTGTGAAGTTTTTTGACGGAAAACGGATTCCATCGAAATGGATGAATAAAATAAAAGCAAAAGAAATTGATATTGTGAAGTTTTTTGACGGAAAACGGTTTTCGTCGAAAATGGATGAATAAAATAAATGCAAAAGAAATTTATTTTGTGAAGTTTTTCGACGAAAATGGATTTCGTCGAAGATTTTTGGTAGAAAACGGATGAATAAAATAAATTGCAAAAGAAATTCATTTTGTGAAGTTTTTCGATGGAAAATGAATTCCGTCGAAATCTGATGAATAAAATAAATGCAAAAGAAATTGATTTTGTGATGTTTTTCGATGGAAAATGGATTCCGTCGAAAATGGATAAATGAAATAAATGCAAAAGAAATTGATTTTGTGATGTTTTTGGACAGAAAATGGATTACGTCGAAAATGGATGAATAAAATAAATGCAAAAGAAATTGATTTTGTGAAGTTTTTCGACGGTAAATGGATTCCGTCGAAAACTGATGAATAAAATAAATGCAAAAGAAATTGATTTTGTAAAGTTTTTTGACGGAAAATGGATTCCGTCGAAAACTGATGAATAAAATAAATGCAAAAGAAATGGATTTTGTAAAGTTTTTCGACGGAAATGGATTCCGTCGAAGATTTTTTACGGAAACCGAATTCCGTCGAAAATGGATGAATAAAATATATGCAAAAGAAATTAATTTTGTGAAGTTTTTTGACGGAAAACGGATTCCATCGAAATGGATGAATACATAAAAGCAAAAGAAATTGATATTGTGAAGTTTTTTGACGGAAAACGGTTTCCGTCGAAAATGGATGAATAAAATAAATGCAAAAGAAATTAATTTTGTGATGTTTTTCGACGAAAATGGATTTCGTCGAAGATTTTTGACAGAAAACGGATGAATAAAATAAATTGCAAATGAAATTCATTTTGTGAAGTTTTTCGACGGAAAATGAATTCCGTCGAAATCTGATGAATAAAATAAATGCAAAAGAAATTGATTTTGTGATGTTTTCGATGGAAAATGGATTCCGTCGAAAATGGATGAATAAAATAAATGCAAAAGAAATGGATTTTGTGAAGTTTTTCGACAGAAAAAGAATTTCGTCGAAAACTGATGAATAAAATAAATGTAAAAGAAATCGATTTTGTGAAGTTTTTCGACGGAAAATGGATTCCGTCGAAAACTGATGAATAAAATAAATGCAAAAGAAATTGATTTTGTGAAGTTTTTCGACGAAAAATGGATTCCGTAGAAGATTTTTGACGGAAAATGAATTCCGTCGAAAATGGATGAATAAAATAAATGCAAAAGAAATTGATTTTGTGAAGTTTTTCGATGGAAAATGGATTCCGTCGAAAATGGATGAATAAAATAAATGCAAAAGAAATTGATTTTGTGAAGTTTTTGGACGAAAAACAGATTCCGTCGAAAATGGATGAGTAAAATAAATGCAAAAGAAATTGATATTGTGAAGTTTTTTGACAGAAAACGGATTCCGTCGAAAATGGATGAATAAAATAAATGCAAAAGAAATTGATTTTGTGAAGTTTTTCGACGAAAATGGATTTCGTCGAAGATTTTTGACGGAAAACGAATTCCGTCGAAAACGGATAAATAAAATAAGTTGCAAAAGAAATTCATTTTGTGAAGTTTTTCGACGGAAAAAGAATTTCGTCGAAAACTGATGAATAAAATAATTGCAAAATAAATTGATTTTGTGAAGTTTTTAGACGGAAAACGAATTCCGTCGAAAATGGATGAATAAAATAAATGCAAAAGAAATTGATTTTGTGAAGTTTTTGGACGGAAAACGGATTCCGTCGAAAATGGATGAATAAAATAAATGCAAAAGAAATTGATATTGTGAAGTTTTTTGACGAAAAACGGATTCCGCCGAAAATGGATGAATAAAATAAATGCAAAAGAAATTGATTTTTTGAAGTTTTGCGACGAAAATGGATTTCGTCAAAGATTTTTGACGGAAAACGAATTCCGTCGAAAACGGATGAATAAAATAAATTGCAAAAGAAATTCATTTTGTGAAGTTTTTCGAAGGAAAAAGAATTTCGTCGAAAACTGATGAATAAAATAAATGCAAAAAAAATTGATTTTGTGAAGTTGTTCGACGGAAAATGGATTCCGTCGAAAACTGATCAATAAAATAAATGCAAAAGAAATTGATTTTGTGAAGTTTTTTGACGGAAAATAGATTCCGTCGAAAATTTTTGACGGAAAATGAATTTTGTCTAAAATGGATGAATAAAATAAATGCAAAAGAAATGGATTTTGTAAAGGTTTTTGACAGAAAATGGATTCCGTCGAAAATGGATTCCGTCGAAAATGCATGAATAAAATAATTGCAAAAAGAAATAGATATAGTGAAGTTTTTTGACGGGAAACGGATTCCGTCGAAAATGGATGAATAAAATAAATGCAAAAGAAATTGATATTGTGAAGTTTTTTAACAGAAAACGGATTCCTTCGAAAATGGAAGAATAAAATAAATGCAAAAGAAATTGATTTTGTGAAGTTTTTCGACGAAAATGGATTTCGTCGAAGATTTTGGACGGAAAACGAATTCCGTCGAAAATGGATGAATAAAATAAGTTGCAAAAGAAATTCATTTTGTGAAGTTTTTCGACGGAAAAAGAATTTCGTCGAAAACTGATGAATAAAATAATTGCAAAAGAAATTGATTTTGTGAAGTTTTTAGACGGAAAATGGATTCCGTCGAAAACTGATGAATAAAATAAATGCAAAAGAAATTGATTTTGTAAAGTTTTTCGACGGAAAAAGGATTCCGTCGAAGATTTTTGACGGAAAATGAATTTCGTCGAAAATGGATGAATAAAATAAATGCAAAAGAAATGGATTTTGTGAAGTTTTTTGACAGAAAATGGATTCAGTCGAAAATGGATGAATAAAATAAATGCAAAAGAAATTGATATTGTGAAGTTTTTTGACGGGAAACGGATTCCGTCGAAAATGGATGAATAAAATAAATGCAAAAGCAAGTGATTTTGTGAAGTTTTTCGACGAAAATGGATTTCGTCGAAGAGTTTTGACGGAAAACGAATTCCATCGAAAACGGATGAATAAAATAAATTGCAAAAGAAATTCATTTTGTGAAGTTTTTCGACGGAAAACGAATTCCGTCGAAAACTGATGAATAAAACAAATGCAAAAGAAATTGATTTTGTGAACTTTTTCAATAGAAAATGGATTCCGTCAAAAACTGATGAATAAAACAAATGCAAAAGAAATTCATTTTGTGAAGTTTTTCGACGGAAAATGGATTCCGTCGAAGATTTTTGACGGAAAATGGATTCCATCGAAAATGGTCGAAAATGGATGAATAAAATAAAAGCAAAAGAAATTGATATTGTGAAGTTTTTTGACGAAAAACGGATTCCGTCGAAAATGGATGAATAAAATAAATGCAAAAGAAATTGATTGTGTGAAGTTTTTCGACGAAAATGGATTTCGTCGAAGATTTTTGACCGAAAACGAAATCCATCGAATACGGATGAATAAAATAAATTGCAAAAGAAATTCGTTTTGTGATGTTTTTCGACGGAAAAAGAATTTCGTCAAAAACTGAGGAATAAAATAATTGCAAAAGAAATTGATTTTGTGAAGTTTTTAGACGGAAAATGGATTCCGTCGAAAACTGAAGAATAAAATAAATGCAAAAGAAATTGATTTTGTGAAGTTTTTCGATGGAAAATGGATTCCGTCGAAAATGGATGAATAAAATAAATGCAAAAGAAATTGATTTTGTGAAGTTTTTGGACAGAAAACGGATTCCGTCGAAAATGGATGAATAAAATAAATGCAAAAGAAATTGATATTGTGAAGTTTTTTGACAGAAAACGGATTCCGTTGAAAATGAATGAATAAAATAAATGCAAAAGAAATTGATTTTGTGAAGTTTTTCCACGAAAATGGATTTCGTCGAAGATTTTTGACGGAAAACGAATTCCGTCGAAAACGGATGAATAAAATAAGTTGCAAAAGAAATTCATTTTGTGAAGATTTTCGACGGAAAAAGAATTTCGTCGAAAACTGATGAATCAAATAATTGCAAAAGAAATTGATTTTGTGAAGATTTTTGACGGAAAACGAATTCCGTCGAAAATGGATGAATAAAATAAATGCAAAAGAAATTGATTTTCTGAAGTTTTTCGACGGAAAATAGATTCCGTCGAAGATTTTTGACGGAAAATGGATTCCGTCGAAAATGGATGAATGAAATAAATGCAAATGAGATTTACTTTGTGAAGTTTTTCGACGGAAAATGGATTCCGTCAAAAACTGATGAATAAAATAAATGCAAAAGAAATTGATTTTGTGAATTTTTTCGACGGAAAATGGATTCCGTCGAAGATTTTTGACGGAAAATGAATTCCGTCGAAAATGGATGAATAAAATAAATGCAAAAGGAATTGATTTTGTGATGTTTTTGGATGGAAAACGGATTCCGTCAAAAATGGATGAATAAAATAAATGCAAAAGAAATTGATTTTGTGAAGTTTTTGGACGGAAAACGGATTCCGTCGAAAATGGATGAATAAAATAAATGCAAAAGAAATTGATTTTGTGAAGTTTTTCGACGAAAATGGATTTCGACGAAGATTTTTGATGGAAAAAGAATTCCGTCGAAAACGGATGAATAAAATAAATTGCAAAAGAAATTCATTTTGTGAAGCTTTTCGACGGAAAAAGAATTTCGTCGAAAACAGATGAATAAAATAAATGCAAAAGAAATTGATTTTGTGAAGTTTTTCGACGGAAAACGGATTCCGTCAAAAACTGATGAATAAAATAAATGCAAAAGAAATTGATTTTGTGAAGTTTTTCGACGGAAAATGGATTCCGTCGAAGATTTTTGACGGAAAATGGATTCCATCGAAAATGGATGAATAAAATAAAAGCAAAAGAAATTGATATTGTGAGGTTTTTTGACGAAAAACGGATTCCCTCGAAAATGGATGAATAAAATAAATGCATAAGAAATTGATTTTGTGAAGTTTTTCGACGGAAAATGGATTCCGTCGAAGATTTTTGACCGAAAACGAATTCCATCGAATACGGATGAATAAAATAAATTGGAAAAGAAATTCATTTTGTGAAGTTTTTCGACGGAAAAAGAATTTCGTCGAAAACTGATGAATAAAATAATTGCAAAAGAAATTGATTTTATGAAGTTTTTAGACGGAAAATGGATTCCGTCGAAAACTGATGAATAAAATAAATGCAAAAGAAATAGATTTTCTGAAGTTTTTCGATGGAAAATGGATTCCGTCGAAAATGGATGAATAAAATAAATGCAAAAGAAATTGATTTTGTGAAGTTTTTGGACAGAAAACGGATTCCGTCGAAAATGGATGAATAAATAAATGCAAAAGAAATTGATATTGTGAAGTTTTTTAACAGAAAACGGATTCCGTCGAAAATGAATGAATAAAATAAATGCAAAAGATATTGATTTTGTGAAGTTTTTCGACGAAAATTGATTTCGTCGAAGATTTTAGACGGAAAACGAATTCCGTCGAAAACGGATAAATAAAATAAGTTGCAAAAGAAATTCATTTTGTGAAGATTTTAGACGGAAAAAGAATTTCGTCGAAAACTGATGAATCAAATAATTGCAAAAGAAATTGATTTTGTGAAGATTTTTGACGGAAAACGAATTCCGTCGAAAATGGATGAATAAAATAAATGCAAAAGAAATTGATTTTGTGAAGTTTTTGGACGGAAAACGGATTCCGTCGAAAATGGATGAATGAAATAAATGCAAATGAGATTTACTTTGTGAAGTTTTTCGACGGAAAATGGATTCCGTCGAAAACTGATGAATAAAATAAATGCAAAAGAAATTGATTTTGTGAAGTTTTTCGACGGAAAATGGATTCCGTCGAAAACTGATGAATAAAATAAATGCAAAAGAAATTGACTTTGTGAAGTTTTTGGACGGAAAAGGGATTCCGTCGAAGATTTTTGACGGAAAATGTATTCCTTCGAAAATGGATGAATGAAATTAATGCAAATGATATTTACTTTGTGAAGTTTTTCGACGGAAATAGAATTTCGTCGAAAACCGATGAATACAATAAGTGCAAAAGAAATTGATTTTGTGAAGTTTTTCGTCGGAAAATGGATTCCGTCGAAGATTTTGACGGAAAATGAATTCCGTCGAATATGGATGAATAAAATAAATGCAAAAGAAATGGATTTTGTGAAGTTTTTCGACGAAAAATGGATTCCGTCGAAAATTGATGAATAAAATAAAATCAAAAGAAATTGATTTTGTAAAGTTTTTCGACGGAAAATGGATTCCGTCGAAGATTTTTGACAGAAAATGAATTCCGTCGAAAATTGATGAATAAAATAAATGCAAAAGAAATTAGTTTTGGGAAGTTTTTTGACGGAAAATGGATTCCATCGAAATGGATGAATAAAATAAAAGGAAAAGAAATTGATATCGTGAAGTTTTTGGACGGAAAACGGTTTCCGTCGAAAATGGATGAATAAAATAAATGCAAAAGAAATTCATTTTGTGAAGTTTTTCGACGGAAAACGAATTCCGTCGAAAACTGATGAATAAAATAAATGCAAAAGAAATTGATTTTGTGAAGTTTTTCGATGGAAAATGGATTCCGTCGAAAATGGATGAATAAAATAAATGCAAAAGAAATTGATTTTGTGAAGTTTTTGGACAGAAAACGGATTCCGTCGAAAATGGATGAATAAAATAAATGCAAAAGAAATTGATATTGTGAAGTTTTTTGACAGAAAACGGATTCCTTCGAAAATGGATGAATAAAATAAATGCAAAAGAAATTGATTTTGTGAAGTTTTTCGACGAAAATGGATTTCGTCGAAGATTTTTGACGGAAAACGAATTCCGTCGAAATCGGATGAATAAAATAAGTTGCAAAAGAAATTCATTTTATGAAGTTTTTCGACGGAAAAAGAATTTCGTCGAAAACGGATGAATAAAATAAATTGCAAAAGAAATTCATTTTGTGAAGCTTTTCTACGGAAAAAGAATTTCTTCGAAAACAGATGAATAAAATAAATGCAAAAGAAATTGATTTTGTGAAGTTTTTCGACGGAAAACAGATTCCGTCGAAAACTGATGAATAAAATAAATGCAAAAGAAATTGATTTTGTGAAGTTTTTCGACGGAAAATGGATTCCGTCGAAGATTTTTGACGGAAAATGGATTCCATCGAAAATGGATGAATAAAATAAAAGCAAAAGAAATTGATATTGTGAAGTTTTTTGACGAAAAACGGATTCCGACGAAAATGGATGAATAGAATAAATGAAAAATAAATTGATTTTGTGAAGTTTTTCGACGAAAATGGATTTCGTCGAAGATTTTTGACCGAAAACGAATTCCATCGAATACGGATGAATAAAATAAATTGCAAAAGAAATTCATTTTGTGAAGTTTTTCGACGGAAAAAGAATTTCGTCGAAAACTGATGAATAAAATAATTGCAAAAGAAATTGATTTTGTGAAGTTTTTAGACGGAAAATGGATTCCGTCGAAAACTGATGAATAAAATAAATGCAAAAGAAATTGATTTTCTGAAGTTTTTCGAGGGAAAATGGATTCCGTCGAAAATGGATGAATAAAATAAATGCAAAAGAAATTGATTTTGTGAAGTTTTTGGACAGAATACGGATTCCGTCGAAAATGGATGAATAAAATAAATGCAAAAGAAATTGATATTGTGAAGTTTTTTGACAGAAAACGGATTCCGTCGAAAATGAATGAATAAAATAAATGCAAAAGAAATTGATTTTGTGAAGTTTTTCGACGAAAATGGATTTCGTCGAAGATTTTTGACGGAAAACGAATTCCGTCGAAAACGGATGAATAAAATAAGCTGCAAAAGAAATTCATTTTGTGAAGATTTTCGACGGAAAAAGAATTGCGTCGAAAACTGATGAACCAAATAATTGCAAAAGAAATTGATTTTGTGAAGATTTTTGACGGAAAACGAATTCCGTCGAAAATGGATGAATAAAATAAATGCAAAAGAAATTGATTTTGTGAAGTTTTTGGACGGAAAACGGATTCCGTCGAAAATGGATGAATGAAATAAATGCAAATGAGATTTACTTTGTGAAGTTTTTCGACGGAAAATGGATTCCGTCAAAAACTGATGAATAAAATAAATGCAAAAGAAATTGATTTTGTGAAGTTTTTCGACGGAAAATGGATTCCGTCGAGGATTTTTGACGGAAAATGAATTCCGTCGAAAATGGATGAATAAAATAAATGCAAAAGGAATTGATTTTGTGATGTTTTTGGATGGAAAACGGATTCCGTCGAAAATGGATGAATAAAATAAATACAAAAGAAATTGATTTTGTGAAGTTTTTGGACGGAAAACGGATTCCGTCGAAAATGGATGAATAAAATAAATGCAAAAGAAATTGATTTTGTGAAGTTTTTCGACGAAAATGGATTTCGACGAAGATTTTTGATGGAAAAAGAATTCCGTCGAAAACGGATGAATAAAATAAATTGCAAAAGAAATTCATTTTGTGAAGCTTTTCGACGGAAAAAGAATTTCGTCGAAAACAGATGAATAAAATAAATGCAAAAGAAATTGATTTTGTGAAGTTTTTCGACGTAAAACGGATTCCGTCAAAAACTGATGAATAAAATTAATGCAAAAGAAATTGATTTTGTGAAGTTTTTCGACGGAAAATGGATTCCGTCGAAGATTTTTGACGGAAAATGGATTCCATCGAAAATGGATGAATAAAATAAAAGCAAAAGAAATTGATATTGTGAGGTTTTTTGACGAAAAACGGATTCCCTCGAAAATGGATGAATAAAATAAATGCAAAAGAAATTGATTTTGTGAAGTTTTTCGACGGAAAATGGATTCCGTCGAAGATTTTTGACCGAAAACGAATTCCATCAAATACGGATGAATAAAATAAATTGCAAAAGAAATTCATTTTGTGAAGTTTTTCGACGGAAAAAGAATTTCGTCGAAAACTGATGAATAAAATAATTGTAAAAGAAATTGATTTTATGAAGTTTTTAGACGGAAAATGGATTCCGTCGAAAACTGATGAATAAAATAAATGCAAAAGAAATAGATTTTCTGAAGTTTTTCGATGGAAAATGGATTCCGTCGAAAATGGATGAATAAAATAAATGCAAAAGAAATTGATTTTGTGAAGTTTTTGGACAGAAAACGGATTCCGTCGAAAATGGATGAATAAAATAAATGCAAAAGAAATTGATATTGTGAAGTTTTTTGACAGAAAACGGATTCCGTCGAAAATGAATGAATAAAATAAATGAATAAAAGAAATGCAAAAGATATTGATTTTGTGAAGTTTTTTGACGAAAATTGATTTCGTCGAAGATTTTTGACGGAAAACGAATTCCGTCGAAAACGGATAAATAAAATAAGTTGCAAAAGAAATTCATTTTGTGAAGTTTTTAGACGGAAAAAGAATTTCGTCGAAAACTGATGAATCAAATAATTGCAAAAGAAATTGATTTTGTGAAGATTTTTGACGGAAAACGAATTCCGTCGAAAATGGATGAATAAAATAAATGCAAAAGAAATTGATTTTGTGAAGTTTTTGGACGGAAAACGGATTCCGTCGAAAATGGATGAATGAAATAAATGCAAATGAGATTTACTTTGTGAAGTTTTTCGACGGAAAATGGATTCCGTCGAAAACTGATGAATAAAATAAATGCAAAAGAAATTGATTTTGTGAAGTTTTTCGACGGAAAATGGATTCCGTCGAAAACTGATGAATAAAATAAATGCAAAAGAAATTGACTTTGTGAAGTTTTTGGACGGAAAAGGGATTCCGTCGAAGATTTTTGACGGAAAATGTATTCCTTCGAAAATGGATGAATGAAATTAATGCAAATGATATTTACTTTGTGAAGTTTTTCGACGGAAATAGAATTTCGTCGAAAACCGATGAATACAATAAGTGCAAAAGAAATTGATTTTGTGAAGTTTTTCGTCGGAAAATGGATTCCGTCGAAGATTTTTGACGGAAAATGAATTCCGTCGAAAATGGATGAATAAAATAAATGCAAAAGAAATGGATTTTGTGAAGTTTTTCGACGAAAAACGGATTCCGTCGAAAATTGATGAATAAAATAAACTCAAAAGAAATTGATTTTGTAAAGTTTTTCGACGGAAAATGGATTCCGTCGAAGATTTTTGACGGAAACTGAATTCCGTCGAAAATTGATGAATAAAATAAATGCAAAAGAAATTAGTTTTGGGAAGTTTTTTGACGGAAAATGGATTCCATCGAAATGGATGAATAAAATAAAAGCAAAAGAAATTGATATCGTGAAGTTTTTTGACGGAAAACGGTTTCCGTCGAAAATGGATGAATAAAATAAATGCAAAAGAAATTTATTTTGTGAAGTTTTTCGACGAAAATGGGTTTCGTCGAAGATTTTTGACCGAAAACGGATGACAAAAATAAATTGCAAAAGAAGTTCATTTTGTGAAGTTTTTCGACGGAAAACGAATTCCGTCGAAAACTAATGAATAAAATAAATGCAAAAGAAATTGATTTTGTGAAGTTTTTCGATGGAAAATGGATTCCGTCGAAAATGGATGAATAAAATAAATGCAAAAGAAATTGATTTTGTGAAGTTTTTGGACAGAAAACGGATTCCGTCGAAAATGGATGAATAAAATAAATGCAAAAGAAATTGATATTGTGAAGTTTTTTGACAGAAAACGGATTCCTTCGAAAATGGATGAATAAAATAAATGCAAAAGAAATTGATTTTGTGAAGTTTTTCGACGAAAATGGATTTCGTCGAAGATTTTTGACGGAAAACGAATTCCGTCGAAATCGGATGAATAAAATAAGTTGCAAAATAAATTCATTTTATGAAGTTTTTCGACGGAAAAAGAATTGCGTCGAAAACTGATGAATCAAATAATTGCAAAAGAAATTGATTTTGTGAAGATTTTTGTCGGAAAACGAATTCCGTCGAAAATGGATAATAAAATAAATGCAAAAGAAATTGATTTTGTGAAGTTTTTGGACGGAAAACGGATTCCGTCGAAAATGGATGAATGAAATAAATGCAAATGAGATTTACTTTGTGAAGTTTGTCGACGGAAAATGGATTCCGTCGAAAACTGATGAATAAAATAAATGCAAAAGAAATTGATTTTGTGAAGTTTTTCGACGGAAAATGGATTCCGTCGAAGATTTTTGACGGAAAATGAATTCCGTCGAAAATGGATGAATAAAATAAATGCAAAAGGAATTGATTTTGTGAAGTTTTTGGACGGAAAACTGTAACAGCCCGTTGTACACCGGTATTGTTAACATTGATTATGATATTAAGCGCAGTTACAATCACAGTGATTGGGTTAATTAAATTACGGGCAAATTTTTCTTTTATTATATTCCTTTTCTTTTACATCAACACTTTTTCCGTAATCAATTAAAACAACACTATAATTGCAAATGCAATACGCGGAAGCATACATTTCACTAACATCACTAATCATTCTTTTTATTCGATTCATTTAAACTCACCATCTCACCCTCACAATTTACCAAGTTATAGTCCTTTACGTTATCTACGCGTGGTTTCAAACCACGTACCATTTGGAGTTCTACCTATCAAGTTAAGCCCCTTTCTTTTAGTTTAGAAAAACCTGAATTTTCGAAAATTACACTATGGTAATCGATTACCAGTGGGTGGTAATCGATTACCACCTGTCAAAAATGAGGCAGTAGCCAAATTTTGACCTCCTCTGTTCTGGTAATCGATTACCAACTTTGGGTAATCGATTACCGCACATGGTAATCGATTACCAAAGCTCAGTAATCGATTACCAGTGAAGACAGTAGCCAATTTTCGTCCCCTGTTGCATGGTAATCGATTACCATGCTTGGGTAATCGATTACTATGCAGTAAAAATGACAGATTACAGCATCTTAAGCCCAAGAAAGGTTATGTAATCCATCCCAAACATCTTAATACTCCACACAACACTTAAACACATCCTAATGTAGGCTCTAGGCCCTTCCATCATACAATTTCCTTAAAACATACATCATTTACAAAGTCCTCAAAGTAATGGCCATTTACATACAAATATGGACCATTTTTACAACATAACTCATCAAGACTTCAAAGGCTATGAATGTGGCAATGGACAAGTCCCATGCTCACTCAAAATATACAATTATCCATGTCATGAATAATAGGCAATAAACAAGACTTAGTATACAATCATGAACACTACCAAAAAGCATGGAAATAACATCATGCAATATGTTCATGACCTAAGTCTCAAATACTAAAGACATGCTATGTGCAAACCATAATCCTCCTCCAAAATGTCATGCAATCCCAATGCACCGCATGCCAATCCAATGTCCACTATACGGGCTTCTTGCCCGAAGCTCCTCCCGGCTCATAGTGACCTAAAATGTGGTCCCCCAAACACGGGGTGAGATATAAGGATATATCTCAGTAAACCAATGGAGCTAGAGGCTCTCTCCACTCCATGGCTCACTAAAATGTATAAATATGACATCATGTAATATGCAAGCAATACAATATCACCAACCAACTGGAGACACCCAAGAACATCCACGCATGGATTCATGTTCAAGGACTCCATCATATAACTCCCGAGACAATCCTAAAGCTTCTCCCATGGTTGAGAAAACTCCATGGCCAACCCAACCGGAACTCCTCAAGAGACCTATCCGGCGGATGTCCCACGTTTGGCTCATCCTGGTGTCGCTCCCAGAGTCGACCCCATGGCAACCCAACTGGCACTCCGTCACGAAATGATCCAGCGGATGTCCAAACCCAACACACGTCAACTGGCCAGTGACCAAACAATTTTCACAAAATCCAAGCAATATGCATACAAGCACACAATCACATCATGCCATAACCACATAATCCAACCACAACCTTCCACTAGGTGCGGTGGAGCACACTTGGGATTAAACCCAAGTTCCAAGGGTTTACCTCAATACGAGCAAATCCGTTCCAAACGTATGCTCCAAATCAAAT
Organism: Gastrolobium villosum; assembly: GCA_032173675.1. Classification (NCBI taxonomy): domain Eukaryota; kingdom Viridiplantae; phylum Streptophyta; class Magnoliopsida; order Fabales; family Fabaceae; genus Gastrolobium; species Gastrolobium villosum. Next base: position 16,742 of record JAVKPL010006245.1, read on the forward strand.
TTTCACAACCACGTCCGTGTGAGGCACCCTACAACAATCATCAAATCCAAATTACACCAAAACTCATTTTTCATGAAAATTCCTCAATTTTTCCTAAGTTAAAAACCTATCTTTTTCACCAAAAATTATCATAGCATTTCTAGCTTACAAGCATGATTCTAAGGCCTTTTCATCTAATAGCATTTTTCCATTTGGGCTCTCTATCATCACACATCTAAAATTAAAGCTTAGAACATAAATTTCTAGATCTATGAAATCAACCATCAAAATACCACAAATATACTCACAATGTGTTGTATGTTCACCACCAAGGTTCCACTAAGCCAAGGGAAGACCAAAAGCTTCAAAAACTCCAAGAACACCAAAGGGTTCGAATCTGATTTTTGCCAAAAACGCAGCCAAGAGATGGATTCAAGGTTTGGGAGTGTTGCCAATGGATCTAGAAGGTTGTTTACAATAGATTTCAACACCAAAATCAAGCGATTCGGTGAAGAAATGAAGAAATGGCAAAAGATGAAGAATGGGTGTGTTTTGGCTCACACTTGCAGCGGCGCACGAAGAAGAAGGAAAGAAGGAAGGAAAGAAAGAAGAAAAAGGGGGTGGGGGCCAAGTGACTTCGGTCACACGGGTCCCACACGCGATCTAACTTTAACCCCGATAAAAATTCCGATCATAAATTCTTAATCTACATATTTTTCCAGTCCATGACATATTTTTATTTCTCCAAAATATTGATAAAAATTTCACACCTATCGGTACACTCACACCACAGTATTTAACACTTAAAAATCACTATTCATCAATTTTTCCCAAATTTGCCTATTCACTCCATTTTCCGTCCTGATTCCATTTCCAGCATTACTTTTGTCATATGAAATCTCTAACTCAGTATTTTAAGCCTCAGAACACACGGTTGGCAAATTACCATTTTGCCCTTTTTGCCCATTTTGGCCATAATCCTTGGATTTTCACTAATCCACCAACTTTCATTTCACATTATAATATAAAAATTCACATTTAAATATATGAGGTGTTATATTCACCCCACCTTTTAGAAATTTTGTCCGCAAAATTAAATCATACCTGCTCGCTAACTCCGGATATAGCCGGAGAATCCCGTCCTCCCGCTCCCAAGTAGCCTCCTCAGGTGTGCGGCCTTCCCACTGAATCTTCAGCATGGGAATAATCTTACTTCTCAGTCTCTTTTCACTGCGGTCCAATATTGCAATAGGACCAACGGGAGTCTTCAAGTTCTCCCTGATTTCAATATTATCCGGTATCACCACATGTGATTCATCCGGAACATAACGTCGCAACTGCGACACATGAAAGACATCATGTAAATTAGACAACTGAGGGGGTAAGGCAAGCTGATAGGCCACCAATCCTACTCTTTTCATAATTTGATATGGCCCAATGAACCGTGGACTCAGCTTCCTCACACCCAACGCACGGCCAACACCTGTGACCGGAGATAATCGTACAAAAACGTGGTCACCTTCTTCAAATTCCAGCGGTCTATGCTTATTGTCATAGTAGCTTTTCTGCCGATTCTGTGCTTGTTTCAATTTTTCTCTAATCATTTCAATTTGCACTGTTGTTTCCTGCACAAAATCCGGACCAAATCTTTCCTTATCGCCTACCTCAGTCCAACAAGTGGGCGTACGACACCTCCTGCCATACAAAACCTCATACGGTGCCATACCCAGACAGGAATGAAAACTGTTATTATAAGAAAACTCCACCAGTGGTAAGTACCTATCCCAGGCATTACCCTGTTCCAGTGTGCAAGCTCTCAGCATATCCTCAAGTGTCTGTATGGTCCTCTCAGTCTGACCATCAGTCTGCGGGTGATAAGCAGTGCTCAGTCGAAGCTGAGTGCCAAAAGCCTGCTGCAAAGCTCCCCAAAAGCGTGAAGTAAACTTCGGGTCCCGATCACTAACAATGCTAATCGGTATCCCATGGAGTCTAACAATCTCCTTTACATACAATGTAGCCAACTTCTCTGTGGTGTAGTCCACTCGTACTGGTAGAAAATGTGCAGACTTCGTGAGTCGGTCCACAATCACCCAAATCGAATCATAACCAGCTTGAGTTCGCGGCAATCCCACAACAAAATCCATTGAAATACTCTCCCATTTCCATTCTGGTATATCCAGCGGCTGAAGTAATCCAGCAGGTTTCTGATGCTCTATTTTCACTTTTTGACAAACCAAGCACTTAGATACGTACTCGGCAACATCCCTCTTCATCCCAGGCCACCAGAACTTAACTTTCAAATCTTGGTACATTTTTGTGGCACCTGGGTGGATAGCATATTGACCCTTATGGGCCTCAGTCATAACTTCCTCTGCAAGTTCCTTGGGCACAACAATCCTGCCCTGATATAATAATAATCCCTGTTCATTAACAGATATGCCACTCTGGCCTTTCAAATACTTTATACTTTCATTGCGAATCTGAGTCTCTTTAATTTTCTCGTGCAGCTCGTTCTCAATCCGAGTCAACTCCATATCACACATTCTTCCTGCAAAGAAATCCGTTATTTTCATGTCACGGAATTGCTCAATCACTTCATTGTCCCACATCATCATATGAGATAAATTGACAGACTTCCTACTCAATGCATCTGCCACAACGTTAGCCTTTCCCGGGTGGTATTTCAGCTCAAAATCATAATCTTTCAAAAATTCAACCCATCGACGCTGCCTCATATTCAGCTCCTTCTGATCAAATAAATATTTCAAGCTTTTATGGTCGCTGAACACAGCAAATTTCATCCCATACAGAAAGTGCCTCCAGATTTTCAAGGCAAACACAATAGCAGCCAATTCCAAGTCGTGCGTCGGATAATTTTCTTCATGCGGCCTTAACTGCCTAGACGCGTAAGCAATCACTTTTCCTTCCTGCATCAGCACGCTCCCTAAACCTTTCTTAGAAGCATCACAATATAACACAAACTCACCCTCCGGATCAGGTAGAGTCAACACCGGAGCAGTGGTCAACTTCTCTTTCAGTAGCAGAAAACAGTCCTCACATTCCTGGGTCCACACAAAAGGAGTATCCTTCCGTGTTAATCGGGTCAACGGTAGGACCATTGCAGAAAATCCCTGTATAAATCGGCGATAATAGCCAGCAAGCCCCAGAAAACTTCTAATCTCAATCACAGTCTTAGGTCGTTCCCAGTCACTTACCGCTTCAATCTTGCTTGGATCCACTGCAACACCACTTGCAGAAATGACATAACCCAAGAATTGCACCTCCGACAACCAGAATTCACACTTAGACGGTTTAGCATATAATTTCTTGTCCTTCAATACCTGCAACACTGTCCTCAAATGGTCGACGTGCTCCTCCTTACTCTTAGAATAGATCAAAATGTCATCAATAAATACAATCACAAACTGGTCCAAGTACGGTTTAAAAATGCGGTTCATATAACCCATGAACACCGCAGGGGCATTAGTAAGCCCAAAAGGAATCACTTGATATTCAAAATGTCCATATCTGGATCGGAATGCTGTTTTAGGTACATCCTCCGGTTTAATCCGAATCTGGTGATATCCGGACCGGAGATCAATCTTCGAAAACACACAGGCATCCCTCAGCTGATCTAATAAATCATCAATGCGCGGCAACGGGTACCGGTTCTTAATAGTCACTTTATTCAACTGTCGGTAGTCAGTGCACAATCTCATGCTACCATCCTTTTTCTTCACAAATATCACCGGTGCGCCCCACGGAGACACACTCGGCCTAATAAAATTTTTCGCAGATAGTTCTTCAATGTGTTTCTTCAACTCGGCCAACTCAAGTGGCGACATCCGGTATGGAGCCAAGGAGATCGGCCCCACACCAGGCAATAGGTCAATCGAGAATTCAATCTCTCTCTCCGGCGGAAATTCCGGTATCTCATCAGGAAATACGTCCTCAAACTCATTAACAACCGGAATAGAAGCAATCTCCTCCTTTTTGTCACCCACCAATCCGCCCAACAAGACATAACCCAGATCTCCAGCCTTCAAGGCTTTCACAGTCTGACTGACAGACAAATACAAAGACGGACAAACAGTCGGCCTCTCGTGAGACAACAACAACCTCTTTCCGCAGCAATCAATCATTGCGCAGTTTCGAGACAACCAATCCATCCCCAAAATCAAATTGACAGAGGCCAGGGGTAAGATAATTAAATCAATGGTATAACCCCTGCCTAAATAAGTAAACTTCACATCTTCGCAAATCCAAGACGATTCACTAACCTCTCCTGTAGCAGTAGTAATACGCATCGGAGGAACCATTCGTGTTACCTTTAAGTCCAACGCCTTAGCCACATAGTCCGCCACAAATGAATGTGTTGCTCCCGAATCGAATAATACAGACAAATCAACATTAGATAGGAAAATTATACCTTTAACCAAATTCGGAGCCTTTTGAGTATGTTGCGCATTTGTAGTATACACTCGTACCACAGTAGGAACAGCAGCAATAGGAGTAGCAGTAGTAGTAGCTGCCGGCAAGGCCTGCAGATTCGCAACCTGCCCCGAAGAAGATGGACAATCTCTAGCAAAGTGGCTATTCCGACCACACTTAAAACATGTCAACGGACCAGCACCACATACACCCTTGTGGTATTTCCCACACATCCCACATTTTGGGATAAAATATCTGTCCGCAGCACCACCACCACCAGTGTTTCCACCCCTCTTGAACTGACCAGGAGGCTGCCTCACATGCAACCCCCTACCCCTGTTATTATTATTGAAACCTCCTCTATTAGTATTTCCAGAAGGACCAGGTGTCCTCTTAACATCTTGTTCTTTTACCTTATCCGATTTTGGATACCTCCCATAAACAGTCTCGACCCTCTTGCATTGGGTCACCAAGTCAGCAAAGTTTCTCACCGCAGTATTAGACATCCTCTTTGCAATCTTCTCACTCAGCCCTCTTTGGAATTTAGCTGACAAGAACTCCGGAGTAGGTAGAGTACCTCCATAGTTGGCAAACTTCACAAGCTCATTAAATTTTGCCACATAGGCATCCACAGTCATTACTCCCTGTACAAGGCTATCAAACTCACCTTGCTTTGCCTCCCGAACATCACGGGGAAAATATTCTTCATGAAACAGACCTTCGAACATAGTCCACGAAATAACCTCACCCTGAATAACAAATGGGCGAGACACATTGTCCCACCACTCCTGGGCATCACCCTCCAGCATATAAACAGAATATAATAACTTTTGCGGATCTTGGCATCTCATCACTTGAAAAATATTGTCCATTCCCCTCAACCAAGCAGTAACCTCCTTTGGGTCCCTTGACCCCAGAAATGCGGGTGGCTTATGTTTCCTAAAAGATATAAGCCTACGCTCATCATCAGCATTATCAACAACCTGCCCCGCAGCCCCAGTGGATTGGGCAACAGATGACGGATCAGGAACATAGCTAGGGTCAGTAGTAGTATGATGACTAGCCTCAAAGAGCTGGGTGAGAGGGAAGGAAGTACCCTTTGATGCTAGCACAATTGAAGAGTTCCTGCAAACATCATACGATCCAACTGCTGAGTGTGAATTTGTCCGACTCTTCAATATGATGCAGCCTTCAGAAGGATATTACAGGGAAGAGATGCCTCTCATTGCTGATGAGATCCGGGAGAGGATAACCAGTCCATTCTCTGAATGGAAATTTAGACAGGGTCTCACCAACATACCCGAGAAGTTCACTAGACTCTGCCTTACTGGTGAGGCTATCAGTTGGCATACTTTTGTGAATGCTACTGTCATTCCCTCTACAAATAAAAGTGATGTAAATGTCGAGAGGGCTGTCTTATACTACGTGCTGATGGGGGATAGAAATCTGAACATGGCTGCTATTCTCTCTGACAGAATTGTCCATCTGACCACTCAAAGCAAGGACAATAGTCTGTTGGCTCACAGCTCCTTGATCTCTCACCTATGTATTCGAGCTGGGGTTGAAATTCCCGCTTCTGAGCCATTAGATGTGAAGGCTGAAAAGCCTATGACCAAGATTGCTTTGGGGGGTTATTGCAAAGAGTCAGAGAAACATGCAGCATGGCTTTTAAATAGCCAAGGCAATCCTATACCTCCTCCAGAACCTCAAGCACCTCCGGCACCTCAGGCACCCCAGGCATCTTCAGCTTCATCCTCTGCTCGTCAGCCACTCTATGAGGACTCTCCCATCATCCTGGAAATGCATGCTATAATGAAGGCCATGTGCCTGAAGATGGGGATTGATCCAGCAGATCCTCCTAGTTCCTTCCAGCAGTACACTATGGAGGAGTGTCCCTGGATTCTTTTTGTCTTTTCTCTCAGACTTTGTTAAATTTTAGTTTTTAATGACTAATAGGATCTTGTTAGGGTCACTGCTACTTTTTGGATGTGTACGTCTAAGGGTATTTTTCACTGTTTTGCTGATACAATTATGTTAATGATGTGTGTTTCAATTGCGCAGCAGTCCTTAATTGATAATACTTAGTTATTGCTGGGGACAACAATTTCTAAAATCTGGGAATGGTGGTTAGCCTTGCCCACCTGATCATGCACTATAGCTGCAATTGTGGAACTACACTTCATTTCAGGGGAGATATTCGAACCAATTTACGTTTTCATTTTTAAATATCTGTCTTGGTTATAGTTGACTTTAAAAATTCAGCAAAATTTTTTGGAATATGCTTGTTGATAATCTCAGATCTAGGTGTTGCTTTCCTAGCAAATGATTGAGTTCATCTTAGGAAGTACATTAAGTTGTGAAATTTCTAGCATGATGTCACTTGGCATGAGTAGATTTTATGATTGCTTGTCTGTCTGAATTATGTGCTAGAATACATGATATGCCTGATATCCTTTTGAGAATCTAGTCTGAAATCATAGCCTTTGAGGTTTGAGCCTAAACAGTAATTTTTTTTTCTGAGAGGCTTCACGGTGGTAACACTCTAGAACTTGGTCTGTTTCTCTACAAGGCATGCATTTTAACTGACATGATAAGGCAGTTTGTTCTTGATAGCCCTGGCCATATAGCTCACCTATATAAATGATTTTTCCATTGTTATCCCCTTGAGCCAAAGCCTGTTCATTGATAATTTACCTGAATGTTGCTTAGCCTATATCCATGTTGACTTACCTTAAGTGAGATTGAATTGCTGATTCTTTTAAAGGAGAAAAGAAAATGTCTAAGGTAAGATCCACTAAACTAAGCAAATTGAAAAGGGAATAAGAAAAAAGAGAGGGAAGAAACAGAAAAATCTAGAAAAAGGAAAAGAAAAATGTGGGTGAAGCATTGTGAATAAAAGTGGTCAACATAGGAATTGACTTCCCGAAATTCTGTGGGCAAGTTAGTGGAGCAAAACTTATGAGTTGAAATTGTGTAAATTATGTTATCTTCAGTTTTTCAATCTCATAGTTGTTTAAAGCCACTTTCCATATAAATTCCTACCTTTAGCCAGGCCAAATTAAAACCATTGAAAAGTCCTTTTGATCAGTTAATGCATGCGTTTGAATCCTTCATTTTTAAGGATCTTGAGAATATGATCAAGCCTATGGCAGTGTTACGGTTGTGATGGTTGTGTATGTCTGATACCCTAAAAACACCGGAGTGGGAGTGATATATTTTGTCTTGGTGAGGGATATTCAGACTACATTCAGATGTTTTTCAGAGAATAAGGGCATTGTTGAAAATTCTTGCAGTAATTCAGTCAGGCATGATATAGTAATTTCTTCGATTGTTTGGATGATATTGTGCTGAAATACTGCTGTAAATTTTTCTAAGTTTGAATCAGTTTATTGCTGGGGACAGCAATGTCTAAATCTGGGAATTGTTTGATATGCTCCCAGCATATATACTTTTATAGATCAAAAAAAGCATGGAATAAGATCTTAAACTGTGTATAAAGGTGTATATATGGTGAAATTATTGAATAAAAATTGTCAGACACTCTCTCACTCAAATTCTTCATGTTTATAGGAGAAAAAGGTCAAATAAAGGAGCAAGAAGAAATCAGACAGAATCTCCACGCTTGGAGCGTTCAATTCAACGCTTGGAGCATAGGAAGAGACCCCAAGGCAGTGAGTCTATGCTTCAAGCGTAGAACCCTACGCTTGAAGCGTAGACCAGGAAAAATCAGACAGTATTTCTATGCTTGGAGCGTGGATCCTGCGCTCCAAGCGTAGGATTGAAATGGACAGCTGTCAGTTGCGAGCAAAGGAGAATTCTGAGGTGTATAAAAAGGGCAAAAGACAACCCTAATGACACACTTGGTCATTCTGAACAATTTTAGGTCATTCTGAGGAGGAAGGCTCTGGAGATTCGGAGAGGAACATCTTCTTCTTCTACCTTTCTGTAGTTCTTGTATTTTGATGTCTTTATTTGAATATTGGATTTTAGCCATGATAATGGTTGGCTAGAACCTCTTTGTTGTGGTTAGGGTCACGAACCCTTGTGAACCCCTGATACAATGGATTGAGTTGATATTTATATATATATCCTTTGAATTTCGTTCTATTCTGATCGTATTGTTATTGTTATTATTAGATCTGATCAATCTAGTAATTGATAGTAAATCTGAGGATTAGGGCCAACAAGAGGAATCTGCGGTGGTTAATCCAGAAAGGGGATTGAACGACGGTACGAACATGATCTAGGGATAGACATGATTCATATTGTAGATGTCTTAATTATCGATCTTTATGCTTGATCTCATATAGGGCACCTCAAGGAATTAGGGTTTTATATGGGGTTAAATGGATGAATAAAATAAATGCAAAAGAAATTGATTTTGTGAAGTTTTTTTACAGAAAACGGATTCCGTCGAAAATGGATGAATAAAATAAATGCAAAAGAAATTGAAAATGGATTTCGTCGAAGTTTTTTGACGGAAAACGAATTCTGTCGAAAACGCATGAATAAAATAAGTTGCAAAAGAAATTCAATTTGTGAAGTTTTTCGACGGAAAAAGAAATTCGTCGAAAACTGATGAATAAAATAATTGCAAAAGAAATTGATTTTGTGAAGTTTTTAGACGGAAAATGGATTCCGTCGAAAACTGATGAATAAAATAAATGCAAAAGAAATTGATTTTGTGAAGTTTTTCGACGGAAAATGGATTCCGTCAAAAATGGATGAATAAAATAAATGCAAAAGAAATGGATTTTGTGAAGTTTTTTGACAGAAAATGGATTCAGTCGAGAATGGATGAATAAAATAAATGCAAAAGCAAATGATTTTGTGAA
>JAVKPL010006246.1:0-25785 GCA_032173675.1 Gastrolobium villosum
TCAATTAATCTTGATTTAGAAGATTAAATTGTTTTTATTTTATTTTATTTTATTTTTGTTTTGAATCTGTGCTACTAATCTTTTCTCTGAAGTTGTATGCAAAGCAGTGCTTTTCTAAGGAGAAGCGAACGAATTGCTCAAAGAGAGAAGGAAAGAAAAAGGGCACAGACAACTCCCATTCCAGTAGCTGAAACCCTAGAGATGGCTGCTCCTAATCAGAATGCTGATCCTAGGATGAACACCATCCTCACGCCTATCTTTAACAGGCCCAATGCTGGAATTGTTCCACCAGAACTTGGGAACAATCAATGGGAGCTCAAGTCCAACATCATTCAGTTGGAGAGAGAGAGAGAGAAAAGTATGGAGGAGAGGACAATGAAGATCCTCACAGATTCGTTGACAGATTTTTACGAATCTGTGACTCTACAAAGCCTCCACATGTTTCTGATAATGCAATACGATTGAGACTTTTTCCTTTTTCTGTTAAGGGAAAAGCTCTTGATTGGGTGGAAAGAATCTGCGCTTCTTGGAATAGATTCAAGGCCCTCATGAGAAAGGTTCCTCATTATAACCTATCTCAAGGGGACCAAGTGAGAATCTTTTTCAATGGTTGTCTACCAGAGACGAAACTGGTTATTAATACTGCAGCAGGCGGTTCTTTGGGTGATAAGTTAGCTTCAGAGTCATATCATTTGATTGACAAGTTAGCTAAAAATGAGAATGAAACATCTACAAGGACAGGAAAAAGGGAAGCAGTGCCACTCAATGATAATAATGCAATGCTGGCAGAGCAAAAGTTGTTATCACAACAAATGTCTAATCTGAATGCAAAGTTTGAGAGGATGCAGCTTTCTAAAGTTCAAGCAAGTGCAGTTGTTCTTGACTGTGAATATTGTCATGAAGATCATGACACCAATGCTTGTCCTACATTGATGTCTTCAGATTCTGCTCAACAGTTGCAGGTAAATGGCATTTGGTATGATCAGCGCCCTAATCAGCAAAATTTCTCAAGGAATCAGAATAATTCTGCTGGCGGTAATAATTACCAAAGGAAAAGTTATCAAGGTACTGGTTTAGATATGACATCTGACAACTATCTAAAACCACCACCTATTCCAAAAAGAGAGCCTTCCGACCTGGAGCGTTTAGTAGGAACATTAGCACAAAGTACTAACGCTTTCATGGAAGAGAGTAAGGCTAATCAAAGAAGTACCAATGCTTTCATTGAGGAAAGCAGAGCTGAGTCCAGGAATACGAAAGCTTCAATCAAGAACCTGGAATATCAGGTTGGTCAACTTGCCCAACAGTTATCTGATAGAGCTCCAGGTACCTTTCCTGGTAACACTACTACCAACCCCAAGGAAAATTGTCTGGCAGTTACAACTAGAAGTGGGAAAGTGGTATCATCCCCACCAAAACCTATAGAAGAGGAAGAGAAGGTTGAACAGGAGGAGAAATCTGAAAAAGAAACCGAAAAGTCTCCTGAAATATTGAAACCGACTGATGATGTGAAGGAGCCAGCTACTCTTCCAAAAGAAAAATTTGAACTTAGTGAAGAGTATCTTATGAAAATGGCACCTTATCCTGGAAGGTTGAAGCCAGAATTAAAAGCAAAAAGTTATGACAGATTTCTTGATCTTTTTAAGAAATTGCATGTGAACATCCCGTTTGCTGAAGCATTGGCTAATATGCCAAACTATGCAAAATTCATGAAAGATCTCCTTTCCAGGAAGCATAAGCTACAAGAGTGTCAAACAGTTGCACTTACTGAGAAGTGCAGTGCTATTATCACTAGGAAGTTTCCTCCTAAACTTCGTGATCCTGGAAGCTTCAACATTGAAATTGAAATAGGAGATACAAAGATTGGCAAAGCTTTGTGTGATTTAGGGCGAGCATTAATCTGATGCCCTTATCTGTCTGTAAAGCCTTGGGGATCACTGAATTGAAGCCTACTTTGGTTTCTCTTCAGCTTGCTGATAGATCCTTAAGGAAGCCAAGTGGAATAGTCGAAGATGTTCTTGTAAAAATTGACAAGTTCATCTTTCCGGCTGATTTTATTGTGCTTGATATGGAGGTAGAGAATGAAATGCCTCTCATATTGGGTAGACCTTTCCTGGCCACAGCCCGTGCAATGATTGATGTAGAGCAGGGAAAGCTGGTGCTAAGGATGAATGAAGACACAATCACTGTCAATGTCTTTGATGCAATAAAAAGACCATATGATGATAGTGATTGTTTTGAAATTAATGTCTTAGAAGAAGTGATGCATGAAGATGAAACTCCCTTGCAAGAATTGACTGTTGAATTGCAAGAGAGAGATCATATCCCTTTTGAGGAAGACATTAAAGCTGCTGATGAGTTGCTTGAACAGAAAACTTCTGACAAAGAAATAGGTGCTCCTAAAGTTGATCTTAAGGAGTTACCTCCTGCCCTAAAGTATATGTTCCTGGGTGACAATGAAACATATCCAGTGATCATAAATAACAGGTTATCTGCTGATGATGAGAAGAAACTGAAAAAAATTCTTTTAAAGCACAAGACTGCTTTAGGATGGTCCATGGCTGATCTAAAGGGTATAAGTCCTTCCTTCTGTACGCATAAAATTCTCATGGAGAATGATATCAAACCTGTAAGGCAGCCTCAAAGGAGATTAAACCCCATGATGAAAGAAGTGGTGAGAAAAGAAGTGGTCAAACTTCTTGATGCAGGTATGATTTATTCAATATCAGATACTGCATGGGTAAGTCCTGTACAAACTGTGCCAAAGAAAGGGGGTGTCACTGTGGTGAAGAACGATAAGGATGAATTAATCTCTACCAGGACAATTACTGGCTGGCGGATGTGTGTTGACTATAGAAGGCTTAATGAAGCAACTAGGAAGGATCATTTTCCTCTCCCTTTTGTGGATCAAATGCTGGAAAGGTTAGCAGGTCATTCTTATTATTGTTTCCTTGATGGATACAGTGGCTATAATCAAATTGCAGTGACTCCTGAAGATCAGGAGAAGACAACATTCACTTGTCCTTTTGGCGTTTTTGCCTATAGGAGGATGCCGTTTGGATTATGCAATGCACCTGCTACTTTTCAGAGGTGCATGTTATCAATCTTCTCAGATATGGTAGAAAAGTTCTTGGAGGTATTCATGGATGACTTTTCGGTCTTTGGCTCTTGTTTTGATGATTGCTTAGGCAACTTATCTAAAGTACTGAAAAGATGCCAAGAGACAAACCTGGTTCTTAACTGGGAGAAATGTCACTTCATGGTCCAAGAAGGCATTGTGCTTGGACACAAAATTTCTAAGGAAGGTATAGAAGTTGATAGAGCAAAACTAATGCTCATTGAAAAACTACCTCCTCCAATTAATGTTAATGGAGTACGAAGTTTCCGGTCATGCTGGCTTTTATAGAAGATTCATCAAAGACTTCTCTAAAATTGCCAAGCCACTAAGTCAACTTCTAATGAAAGACAATGAGTTTGTTTTCAATGATGCTTGCCTTAAAGCCTTTAATTTGCTAAAGGAAAAGCTCACTACTGCTCCTGTCTTGGTTTCTCCTGATTGGAGTATGCCATTTGAGTTGATGTGCGATGCTAGTGATCTTGCTATTGGTGCTGTTCTTGGCCAAAGAAGAAACAAACTGTTGCACGTGATTTACTATGCTAGCAAAGTTCTGAATGAAGCACAGGTAAACTATGCAACAACAGAGAAGGAGATGCTTGCTGTGGTCTATGCACTTGATAAATTTAGACCATATCTCCTTGGTGCCAAGACCATCATTTTCACTGATCACGCAGCCATAAAGTATTTGATCTCTAAACAAGATGCCAAACCACGACTGTTAAGGTGGATGTTGTTGTTTCAAGAGTTTGATTTAGAGATAAAAGACAAGTCAGGGATGGAAAATAAAGTTGCTGATCACTTATCAAGAATCCGAGAGAAGAACCTACAAGATGATCCTGCTTTAGAGATCAACGATTATTTTCCGGATGAACAAGTTCTTGCAATCTCTGTGCAATTGTCTGAAGAACCAATTTTTGCACTGCATGTGGAACCATGGTTTGCTGATTTTGTAAATTTTAAGGTAATCAAGAAAGTACCTCCTAATTTCACAAAGCAACAAGTGAAAAAGTTCTTATATGATGCTAGGAGGTATGTATGGGATGATCCATTCCTGTATTTCCAATGTGTTGATGGAATCTTGAGAAGATGTGTATCAGAATTGGAAATCAAGGGGATTTTATGGCATTGTCACAATTCTGATTACGGTGGCCATTTTGGTGGAAACAGAACTGCCCAGAAGGTGTTGCAAAGTGGGTATTACTGGCCTACTCTTTTCAAAGATGCCAGAGAGTATGTTGAAAAGTGTGAAAGATGCCAGAAGACAGGGAACATTTCCCGAAAAGATGAAATGCCTCTAAACACTATTATGGAGGTAGAATTATTTGATTTATGGGGGATCGATTTCATGGGACCATTCCCATCTTCCTATTCCAACCAGTATATTTTGGTAGCTGTGGACTACGTTTCTAAGTGGGTTGAGGCAACAGCTCTTCCTACTAATGATGCCAAGGTGGTTGTGAATTTCCTGAGAAAGAATATCTTTACCAGGTTTGGAGTGCCGAGAGCAATCATAAGTGATGGAGGCTCTCATTTTTGCAATAAGCAGTTTGAAAATCTGTTAACAAAGTATGGTGTCAGGCATAAGGTTGCTACACCTTATCATCCGCAGACTAGTGGCCAAGTGGAAGTTTCCAACAGGGAACTGAAGCGAATCCTTGAAAAGACTGTTAGTATTTCTCGGAAGGATTGGTCGAAGAGACTGGATGATGCACTGTGGGCATACCGAACTGCATACAAAACTCCGATAGGAATGTCTCCCTATCAGCTTGTGTACGGGAAAGCTTGTCACTTACCTGTGGAGCTTGAACATAGAGCCTTTTGGGCTGTTAAATTCCTAAACTTTGATGCCACAGCAGCTCTTGAGAAACGAAAGTTTCAACTGTTAGAGCTTGATGAGTTTAGGAATTCGGCTTTTGAAAGCTCCAGAATTTATAAAGAAAAAGCCAAGAAATATCATGATAGCAAAATTGTACACAAGGAGTTTGAGCCTGGTCAGCAGGTGTTGTTGTACAACTCCCGATTGAAACTTTTTCCAGGGAAGTTGAAATCCAGGTGGACAGGACCTTTTGTGGTTAAAAAGGCCTTTCCATATGGTACTGTTGAAATATCTTCCATGGAGGAAGACAGACCCTTCAAAGTCAATGGCTCTAGGTTGAAGTTCTTCCATGGAGGACCAGTGATGAAACAGGTTGTGGCCTTGCGCCTTCATTCCATTGCAACTTAAATGAGGTAACCGTCAGGCTCGGGACGTTAAACACGCGCTAGTTGGGAGGCAACCCAACATTTCTATCCTTTTATTTGTATCTTGTTTTCATTTTTTTTAGGTAACCAGAGAAAAATTAAAAAAATGAATGAAAGAGGAAAGTGAAAAATCCAGTGAGTCTACGCTTGAAGCGTAGAACTCTACGCTTCAAGCGTAGAGAGAAAAATTAGAACAGAGGGTCTACGCTCCAAGCGTAGAACCCTACGCTTCGAGCGTAGAAAAGATGATTGAGCAGAAGCTGAGCGCTCCAAGCGTAGGAACCCACGCTTGGAGCGCAGGAATTTCAAGAGGACAGTAGTCCTACGCTTCAAGCGTATAACCCTACGCTTGAAGCGTGGGATGGGAATTCGGAAGATCAGAGGCAGAGGGTCTACGCTTCAAGCGTAGGACCCTACGCTTGAAGCGTAGATGGGGAATTTGGACCGACAGGGGCAGTATGTCTACGCTTGAAGCGTAGAACTCTACGCTTCAAGCGTAGAACAGGGTTTAAGTGGTCAACCCTAGTTCTTCTCCCTGCGCCGCGCACAACCCCCCCTCCTCTCTTCTCTCCCTTTTTCTTCTTCTCTCCCTCTCCTACCATTTCCCCTCTCCTCTCTCTCACTCTTCCCCTCTCCATCTACCAACCACCACCTCCACACATCCTCTTCACCACTCACCACCACCACACACACACACTCTCCCTTTCCCCTTTCCCACCTCACCTCCCCTCTCTACCAACACACCACCATCTCCTCCCTCTTCACCATACATAACCACCCTCTCCTACCATTTCCACTCCATCCTTCCACCATCACCAACCTTCCCACACATCTTCATAATCCATCTCAACTCCACCATTCCACCGTGCACCACCCTATCACCACTGTTCAGTGGCATTTGTTCTTGGGTGCGAAATTCTGGGAGTGAGAGCTAGGTTGCTACATTTTTTTTCATCAAAATGGCTGGAGACAAGGTAACCATCTATTATTCTTTTTTCTCATTACTTGATGATGGTTGTAAGGATAGGAGAGGTATGAATTTGATATTTTGGCATGTGGTATGTGTTTGTTCATATTGGGAGTAAGTGCTGTTAAAATGTTTTGGCTGAAAATATGCATGGTTATTTTTGTATAGATGGGGGTTAGTCATGTAATGCTGGTATTAGTCATGTAAAATTTGGTTGCAACTGTTGATACGCATGATTAATGGGTTGGGACTGTTGATTTGAATGCATGGTTGAAATTAAATCTGGGAATTAAGGTGAATGTTGTCAGGAAAAGTGAACTGAATCTTTCTGCTGATAATATTTATTATGCACATGTATTGGGAACTTTTCTGAGTTTCAGGAAAAAAGAATGAAAAAGGGCACCGAAGGGTCATCTGCTACTAAAAGACCCCGCACAAACTTTGACTCCAGAAGGTTTTTGTCCGCTGAAAAGCAGGACGTTTATGAAACCAAGCTGCTGAATAAAAATGTGATTAAAGAGAGGGGGTTCGATTTGGGGAATCTCCTACTTTTTGATGATATTTATTCAGTAGTTCAAAGGAGACGATGGAGGACACTGGTTACCTTTCCACAGGACAGTTCTGGGCGAATTCTCAGAGAATTCCTAGCCAATGCTGATAAGACCACTGTCAATGCCACCCGAAGGAGCTGGGTGAGAGGGAAGGAAGTACCCTTTGATGCTGCGACAATTGAAGCATTCCTGCAAACTTCATATGACCCTACTGCTGAGTGTGAGTTTGTCCGACTATTCAATTTGATGCAGCCGTCGGAAGGATATTATCGGGAAGAGATGCCTCTCATTGCTGATGAAATCCGGGAAAAGATCACCAGTCCATTCTCTGAATGGAAGTTTAGGCAGGGTCTCACTAATGTACCCGAAAAATTCACTAGACTCTGCCTTACTGGTGAGGCTATCAGCTGGCACACTTTTGTGAATGCTACGGTCATTCCCTCTACAAACAAAAGTGATGTCAATGTCGAGAGGGCTGTTCTATACTATGTGCTGATGGGGGACAAAAATCTGAACATGGCTGCTATTCTCTCTGACAGAATTGTCCACCTGATTACTCAAAGCAAGGACAATAGTCTGTTGGCTCACAGCTCCTTGATCTCTCATCTATGTATTCGAGCTGGGGTTGAAATTCCCGCTTCTGAGCCATTGGATGTGAAGGCTGAAAAGCCTATGACAAAGATTGCTTTGGGAGGTTATTACAAGGAATCAGAAAAACATGCAGCATGGCTTCTAAACAGCCAAGGCAATCCTATACCTCCTCCAGACCCACAGGATCCGTCAGTACCTCAGGCACCTCCAGCACCCCAGACATCTGCAGCATCATCCTCTGCTCGCCAGCCACTCTATGAGGATTCTCCCATCATACTCGAAATGCATGCTATGATGAAGGCCATGTGCCTGAAGATGGGGATAGATCCAGCAGATCCTCCTAGCTCCTTCCAGCAGTACACCATGGAGGAGTGATCACTGGATGTTTTGTTATTTTATTATTTTTCTCTCGGACGTTTTTAATTTTAATTTTTAATTTTGTTTTAAATGACCAATAGGATTTTGTTAGGGTCAATTCTATTTTTTTTTGGATATGAACATCTAAGGGTATTTTTCACTGTTTTGCTGATACAATATTGTTAATGATGTGTGTTTCAATTGCGCAGCTGTTCTTAATTGATTATACTTAGTTATTGCTGGGGACAGCAATTTCTAAAATCTGGGAATGGTGGATAGCCTTGCCCACCTGTTCATGCACTTTAGCTGCAATTGTGGAACCACACTTCATTTCAGGGGAGATATTCGAACCAATTTACGTTTTCAGTTTTAAATATCTGTCTTGGTTATAGTGATTTTAAAAATTCAGCAAATTTTTTTGGAATATGCCTGTTGTTTGGAATATGCCTATTGATAATCTCAGATCTAGGTGTTGCTTTCCTAACAAATGATTGAGTTCATCTTAGGAAGTACATTAAGTTTTGAAAATTTTGGCATGATGTCACTTGGCATGAGTAGAGTTTATGATTGTTCGTCTGTCTGAAATTATGTGCTAGAATACATGATATGCCTGATATCTTTGTGAAAATCTAGTCTGAAATCATAGCCTTTGAGGTTTGAGCCTATACAGTAATTTTTTTTTTCTGAGAGGCCTCACTGTAGTAACACTCTAGAACTTGGTTTGTTTCTCTACAAGGCATGCATTTTAACTGATATGATAAGGCAGTTTGTTCTTGATAGCCCTGGCCATATAGCTCACCTATATAAATAATTTTTCCATTGTTATCCCCTTGAGCCAAGCCTGCTCATTGATAATTACCAGAATGTTGCTTAGCCTATCCATGTTAACTTACCTTAAGTGAGATTGAATTGCTGATTCTTCTCAAGAAGAAAAGAAAATGTCTAAGGTAAGCTCCACTACACTAAGCAAATTGAAAAGGGAAAAAGAAAATTGGAAAAGAAAGAGAGGAAGAAACAGAAAAATTCAGAAAAAAAAAGGAAAAGAAAAATGCGGGTGAAGCATTGTGAATAAAATTGGTCAACATAGGAATTGACTTCCCGAAATTCTGTGGGCAAGTTAGTGGAGCAAAACTGATGAGTTGAAATTATATAAATTATGTTGTCTTCAGTTTTTCAATCTCATAGCGTTTGAAGCCACTTCCCATACAAATTCCTACCTGTAGCCAGGCCAAATTAAAACCATTGGAAGTCCTTTTGATCAGTTAAATGCATGCGGTTGAATCCTTCATTTTTAAGGATCTTGAGAATATGATCAAGCTTATGGCAGTGTTACGGCTGTGATGGTTGTGTATGTCTGATACCCTAAAAACACCAGAGTGGGAGTGATATATTTTGTCTTGGTGAGGGATGTTCAGACTACATTCATTATTTCTCAGAGAAGTAAGGGCATAATTAGAAATTCTTGCAGTAATTCAGTCAGGCATGACATAGTAATTTCTTCGATTGTTTGGATGATATTGTGCTGAAATACTACTGTACATTTTTCTAAGTTTGAATCAGTTTATTGCTGAGGACAGCAATGTCTAAATCTGGGAATTGTTTGATATGCTCCCAGCATATATACTTTTATAGATCAAAAAAACATGAAATCAGATCTAAAACTGTGTATAAAGGTGTATATGTGGTGAAATTATTGAATAAAAATTGTCAGACACTCTCTCACTCAGATTCTTCATGTTTATAGGAGAAAAATGACAAATAAAGGGGCAGGAAGAAAATCAGACAGAAGCTCCACGCTTCAAGCGTTCAACCCACGCTTGAAGCGTAGGAAAAGACCTCAAGACAGTGAGTCTACGCTTCAAGCGTAGAACCCTACGCTTGAAGCGTAGACAAGGAGAAAATAGGCAGAAGCTCCACGCTTGGAGCGTGGATCCTGCGCTCCAAGCGTAGGGTTGAGATGGACAGCTGTCAGTTGCGAGAAAAGGAGGATTCTGAGGTGCATAAAAAGGGCACAAGGCAACCCTAAAACATACTTTTCATATTCTGGACAATTCAGAGGTCATTTTGGAGGCGAAAGCTCTGGAGAGATCTCTTCTTCTACCTTTCTGTAGTTCTTGTAGTTTTATGTTTTCATTTGAACATTGGATTCTAGCCATGATAATGGTTGGCTAGAACCTCTTTGTTGTAGTTAGGGTCACGAACCCCTGTGAACCCCTGATACAATGGATTAAGTTTTTATTGATATATTTATCTTTTGAATTTCGTTCTATTCTGATCGTATTGTTATTGTTATTATTAGATCCGATCAATCTAGTAAGTAATAATAAATCTGAGGATTAGGGCCAACAAGAGGGATCTGAGGTCTTTAATCCAGAAAGGGAATAGAACGACGGTATGAACATGATCTAGGGATAGACATGATTCATATTGTAGATGTTTTAATTATCGATCTTTATGCTTGATCTCATATAGGGCACCTCAAGGAATTAGGGTTCTATATGAGATTAAAGGGTTAATTCCTCAAGGGATTGAGAATTAACTATTGATACCTTTATCTGATAATTATCTAATTTCACGATTTATATATTAATATTTAACTTAATCCAGAGTAAAAGGTGGGGATCATCGGTGAGTGTTCTCTAACTGCAGCGTTTTTCTCATATATTCAAACCCTTATTTTATTGGATTCTTTATTATTCAAAAAGAACAAAAATACGTCTTTTTATTTTACAAATCAAATTCCCACACAATCCTGACATTCGTGTCAAAAACATCTTGAAATATTTAATCTTAAAAAGGATAGTTTAATTGATTTGGACACACTCTCTGTGGATACGAACTTGACTTATCATTTTATTACTTGCGCGAATCGGTACACTTGCCGATTCACGTCAACTACAAACTTAGACCCCAGGTTATATTTTTTCCTTATTCAATTACCTTTCTAACAAGCTATCACACACTCGATTCCGAGCTCGTGAGCTCCGGTTATCGCCGTTTGAAGATGGACAAACAACATTGCCTACCAACTCCAAAACAGCTTAAAACCTACAATCTTCATGGAATAAACTGTACCTAACCGCCCAACCAATGGCTCTCAAACTTTTACACCATAAACTAGACACCTCAAACTTCGATTTGATATATCGTATTCTTAATTTGACCAAGTAACGAAGCGGGAATTAATTTCTCAAAACTACCTCAAATCTGCCCACTAAAACAGGACAGAACAGGGCAGTGTGCGACAACAGCCCCCATGGGCTGCGCACAACACCAATGAACCTAGGCTTTTGACACAACGTAGGGGACATCTTAAGCTTCAAAATGGTGTATGGCACGTCCCAATCGGACCACTATGGAGAGAGATACGCTCCTCCGAAGTTCACCCAAAAACTGCCAATTCTACAGAAAATTCGCCAGAGTTTCCTTTGTATTTCCTAAAATCCCCAAATTTGCATAACCTGTTTAACACCACTAATACACCTGAAATCCAGCAAAATCCAATGGGTGGCACACACAAGGTCCAACAACGCCTTGGGGCTCTTACAACCCAATCCAATATACACTTAAAACATAAGCAGTTTACTTTTCAATCCTTTATAGTTTTAATAACTAACATTCAATTTCATGCATAAACCAATAATGTAGATAATCATAAACCTACAATAGGCCTAAAGCCCTTCCATCATATTACATACATCCATGGTACATTTACAACACTGGATTACATTTACATTTACAACTTTAACTTTAAACTACAAATATTTACATATTACATTTCACTTGCCAAATAAATCCATAAACTAAAATGACATGATATCTAAACTATACACCACTGCTCCACTCGTCATCATGCGGGCTTCTTGCCCAAGACGGGGTGAGATATACGGATATATCTCAGTAACCAAGAGGTTCTGGAGAAAACTCCGCCCAATGGTTCACTTCGATGTATATCAATAGCATAAAAACAACACCACTGTTATAAAACGGGATAAAGCAAGGGATTTAGAGAAAGGGGAAATATATCAGAACAACTACGACATGCGGGATGGTAGCTACCAATACCACGCCATGTCCTCGACTATACGCCTATGGGTACTACCCCTGGCGTGTTCATAGAACAACCCACCAAGGTACCCCTTCCAACCATATACACCCGAGACAACCTAGTGTGCTCCTATCCGGATAACACACCACGACCCTGGGTCAACTGGAACTCCCTCTCAGAGACCTATCCAGTGGCAGTCCGGAAACACTTGCCTGAAGGCTAAAAATATCTACTGGCCAGAGATCTGGTACATAAGTACCCACTGTGATACTGCACATGCATGCTCATGCTGTTCTACACTACTCATACACACTTCCTACCATTGCCATCAACTAGCAAGGTGGAACACAAAAGGGGAACAAGCCCCAGTACCAAGAGGTTACCTTTCTTTTTCCTTTCACTGAGCTCCGCAGAATTCCACTTACAGCTTGATTCTCCGGGAACGCCTACACAGAGGACCATTCCACACACTTAGAACTTTGAATCCATTCATGAATTTCAACATATCTTGTGTAAACCACATCACTTACCTCAATCCACTTGATCCAGGACCAAGGGCAATCCACTGTTTCACTGTTCCAAGTCTATGTCCACGTACGGCAACCTGTACAACCATGCACAGCCGTCAGTTTCAGTCACAATACGTCAAAACACAAAAACGTCAAATTCCTCTTCTCTCCCTCTAAGGTTCGGCCATCATAGGGTTATTTTAGGTTTTATTTTTCTAAATTTTCTTTCTCATTTTATTTCACTTACTTAGGTTACCCAAAGGCTAGTTCAATCGTCGTTTTACGGTTTTACGACCTTTTCGCAACGTTTTGCGAATTATTACACTTTAGGCACATTTTGCCACTTTCAACACTTATCATTTTTACATTGATTCTTCCACATGCCAATCACCACACAACCCATCTAATGACTTTTCCATCACACAACACAACACCAAAGTGTTCTAAAACATCAATTTGCTCAATTGTACATAAATGGCCTAATCTTGGTTAGTCCAAACCAAGGATTTCAACTCAATTCCTATGGCCCACAACTCACATAATCACTTCCTAACATCATATAATCACACTGCAATTCACTATACCACACATTAACACAAAACTCAAAAATTCCATTTCATGAACCCATTTTTTTTTCTAAGTTAAAAATCCATTTTTTTCGCTTAAAATTTTCATTGCATTTCTAGCATTAATACATCATTCTAAGACATTATCATCTAATAGACATTTTCCATTTGAGCTCTTTAACACCACATATCACAAAATCCCTCTTTAGGGGCAATTATCACAACTCAAAATTTAACCAATGAAATGTTGAAATAACTTACCCAATTGCATGGTATATGGCTCCACCTAAGCATACTCCACCATTGGAGCATTTGAAAGCATCATGATCACCCTTTTATCCCTTGAAAACCGCACCTAAATGGGCATGGATCTCCTCACACACTCAATTTCAAGGCTAAACAAGGCTACCAATGGGTTTAGGAGGTGTTTTCCATCAAGATTCAACACAAACTTTGTTGAATTTGGTTGAGAATTGGTTGGTTTATGGAAAGGAACAACTTGCTCAACAATGGGGGGCTTTGGGCAAGGCTGTCACGGATAGAAGAGGAAGGAACACGGCTTGTGAGGGAGATGAATAGTACCAAGTAAGTGTTTATTTGAATTAAAGTGGGTACCGGATCCCACGTGATTTAAAACTCATTCGAATTTCCCTCCGATCATCACTAAAATTCACAATTTAAAAACCTAATGAGAAATTATAATTTGTCATCTTAACAAAATCCTTTAATTTTACTCTTTCAGATAAAAATTTGGAGCTTTCCGGTTGTTGGGAAAAACACTGCTTTAAGGTACAGCGCGCTCCGTTGACAAACTTCCACAAATTGACTTAAATCCCTCAAATATTATCAGAAATCATATTTCCTATTTCTATGGACCATTTAAAATCAATATTTGAAACCTGGAGCTCAAAATTCCACTTGCACATTTTACGGTGCAACCTGACTGCGGTATTTTTACCCGCGAAAAACACTATTCACTGATTTTTCTGAAACTTGCCTATCCACTCAATTTTTCGTTCTGAATCCTTTTCCAGGCTTATTTTTATCATCTAAGACCTCCTGCTCAATCTTTACCTTCCTAGGGTTGCGTGTTGGCTAATTACCGTTTTGCCCTTTCTTTGTATTTTGGCCTAATCTTAGGGATTTTCACTAATCCTTCACTTAATTTCTCACTTAACACTTTAATTACTTATTTTAGAATTGTGAGGTGTTATAGATAAGAAACTATATGCTAAGTGTGAATTCTGGTTGTCTGAGGTGCAATTTTTGGGTCATGTTATTTCTGCAAGTGGTGTTGCAGTGGATCCAAGCAAGATTGAAGCGGTGAGCGACTGGGAACGACGTAAGACTGTGACTGAGGTTAGAAGTTTTCTGGGGCTTGCTGGTTATTATCGCCGGTTTATACAGGGATTTTCTGCAATGGTTCTACCGTTGACCCGACTGACACGAGAGGATACTCCTTTTGTGTGGACCCAGGAATGTGAAGATTGTTTTCTGTTACTCAAAGAGAAGTTGACCATTGCTCCGGTGTTAACTCTACTTGATCCGGAGGGTGAGTTTGTTTTATATTGTGATGCTTCTAAGAAAGGTTTAGGGAGCGTACTGATGCAGGAAGGAAAAGTGATTGCTTATGCGTCCAGACAGTTAAAGCCGCATGAAGAGAATTATCCGACGCGCGACTTAGAACTGGCTGCTATTGTGTTTGCCTTGAAAATCTGGAGGCACTTTCTGTATGGGATGAAATTTGCTGTGTTCAGTGATCACAAAAGCTTGAAATATTTGTTTGTTCAGAAGGAGCTGAATATGAGGCAGCGTAGATGGGTTGAATTCTTGAAAGATTATGACTTTGAGCTGAAATATCACCCGGGAAAGGCTAATGTTGTGGCAGATGCATTGAGTAGGAAGTCTGTCAACTTATCTCATATGATGTTGTGGGACAAGAAGTGATTGAACAATTTCGGGACATGAAAATAATGGATTTCTTTGCAGGGAGAATGTGTGATATGGAGTTGACTCGAATTGAAAATGAGCTGCACGAGAAGATTAAAGAGACTCAAATTCGGAATGAAAGTATCAAATATTTGAAAGGCCAGAGTGGCATATCTGTTAATGAACAGGGACTATTATTATATCAGGGCAGGATTGTTGTGCCCAAGGAACTTGCAGAGGAAGTTATGACTGAGGCCCATAAGGGTCAATATGCGATCCACCCAGGTGCCACAAAAATGTACCAAGATTTGAAAGTTAAGTTCTGGTGGCCTGGGATGAAAAGGGATGTTGCTGAGTACGTATCTAAGTGCTTGGTTTGTCAGAAAGTAGAAATAGAGCATCAAAAACCTGCTGGGCTACTACAGCCGCTGGATATACCAGAATGGAAATGGGAGAGTATTTCGATGGATTTTGTTGTGGGATTGCCTCGAACTCAGGCTGGTTACGATTCGATTTGGGTTATTGTGGACCGACTTACGAAGTCTGCACATTTTCTACCGGTACGAGTGGATTTCACCACAGAGAAGTTGGCTACGTTGTATGTAAAGGAGATTGTGAGACTCTATGGGATACCGATTAACATTGTCAGTGATCGGGACCCGAAGTTTACTTCACGCTTTTGGGGAGCTTTGCAGCAGGCTTTTGGCACTCAGCTTCTACTGAGCACTGCGTATCACCCGCAAACTGGTGGTCAGACTGAGAGGACCATACAGACACTTGAGGATATGCTGAGAGCTTGCACATTGGAACAGGGTACTGCTTGGGATAGGTACTTGCCACTGGTAGAGTTTTCTTATAATAACAGTTTTCACTCCAGTTTGGGTATGGCACCGTATGAAGTATTGTATGGGAGGAGGTGTCGTACGCCCACTTGTTGGACTGAGGTAGGCGATAAAGAAAGATTTGGTCCGGATTTTGTGCAGGAAACAACAGTGCAAATAGAAATTATCAGAGAAAAATTGAAACAGGCACAGAATCGGCAGAAAAGCTACTACGACAATAAGCATAGACCACTAGAATTTGAGGAAGGTGACCATGTTTTTGTACGATTATCTCCGGTCACGGGTGTTGGCCGTGCGTTGGGTGTGAGGAAGCTGAGTCCACGGTTCATTGGACCGTATCAAATCATGAAAAGAGTAGGATTGGTGGCCTATCAGCTTGCCTTACCCCCTCAGTTGTCCAATCTACATGATGTTTTTCATGTGTCGCAGTTGCTACGTTATGTTCCGGATGAATCACATGTGGTGATACCGGATAATATTGAAATCAGGGAGAATTTGAAGACTCTCGTTGGTCCTATTGCAATATTGGACCGCAGTGAAAAGAGATTGAGAAGTAAAATTATTCCCATGCTGAAGATTCAGTGGGAAGGCCGCACACCTGAGGAGGCTACTTGGGAGCGGGAGGACGAGATTCTCCGACTGTATCCTGAGTTAGCGGGCAGGTATGATTTAATTTTACGGACAAAATTTCTAAAAGGAGGGGTGAATATAACACCTCATAAAGTTAAATGTGTGTTTTGAATTATAATGTGAAATTAAAATTGATGGATTAGTGAAAATCCGACAATTAAGGCCAAAATGGGCAAAAAGAGCAAAATGGTAAATGACCAGCCATGTATTCTTAGGCATAAAGATTGAGTTGGAGATTTCATATGACAAAAATAATGCCGGAAATGGACTCAGGGCGAAAAATTGAGTGAATAGGCAAATTTGTGAAAAATTGATGAATAGTGACTTTTTAGTGTTAAATACTGCGGTATAAGTGTACCGATAAGTGTGAAATTTTTATCAATATTTTTGGGAAATAAAAATATGTCATGGACCAGAAAAATAAGTAGATTAAGAATTTATGATCAAAAATAGTGACGGGATTAAAGTTAAATCGCGTGTGGGACCCGCGGGACCAAAACCCACTTGGCCCCCACACTTCCCCCACGCCTTCTCTTTCCTTTTCTTCTTCTCCTTCCCGTAGCCTTCCTTCCTCATTTCACAAAAACACACCCATTTCCTCTCTTTCACCATTTGAGCTTTTCTCCACCAAATCACTTGGTTTTGGTGTTGAAATTTATTGTAAACAACCTTCTAAAGCCATTGGTGATACTCTCAAGCCTTGAAATCATCTCCTTGGTGCGTTTTTGGACAAACACAGATCCGAACATTTGAGGTTTCTTGGTGTTTTTGAAGCTTTTTGGATTTTCCTTTGCTTGGTGAAGCCTTGGTGGTGTGTCTACCATAGATTGTGAGTATATTTGTAGTGTTTTTACGGTTGATTTTGTAGATCTAGAAATATATGCACTAAGTCTTTAATCTTAGATGTGTGATGATAGAGAGCCCAAATGGAAAAATGCTATTAGATGAAAATGCCTTAGAATGATGCTTGTGAGCTAGAAATGCCATGAAAAATTTAGGTGAAAAAGTGAGATTTTTAACTTAGGAAAAATTTGGGAAATTTCATGAAATTGAGGTTATGTTTAATGTGGAAAATTGTTGATCATGATGTTGATCATTGTAGGGTGCCTCACACGGACGTGATTGTGGAAGATTGATTGGAAGTGTACGTGTGGAACGTGACAGTTAGTGTTGAGGTAAACCCTTGGAACTGGGGTTTAATCCCTTGTGTGCTCCACCACACCTAGTGGAAGGTTGTGGTTGGATTTTGTGTTTATAGCATTGTGTGATTATGTGCTTTCATGCCATATTGCTTGTTATGTGTGAAATTGTTTGGTCACTGGCCAGTTGATGTGTGTTGGTTTGGACATCCGCTGGGGATTCCAGTTGGGTTTTGCCGTGGGGCCGACTCTGGGAGCGGCACCAGGATGATCCAAACGTGGGACTTCCCCTGGATAGGGCTCATGCGAGTTCCAGTTGGGTTTTTCCATGGAGTCTTCTCAACCATGGGAGAGGCGCCAGGAAGGTCTCGGGAGTTATATGATGGAGTCCTTGAACGTAAATCCAATTGTGGATGTTCTCGGTTTGTCTCCAGTTGTTGGTAATATTGTATGTCATGCATATTATATGATGTTATATTTGCACATTGAGTGAGCCATGGGGTGGAGAAAGCCTCTAGTACCCTTGGTTTACTGAGATATATTTGTATATCTCACCCCGTGTTTGGGGGACCACATTTCAGGGCATTATGAGCCGGGAGGAGCTTCGGGCAAGAAGCCCGCTTAGTGGACAACGGATTGCTTGTGGTGCATTGAGCTTGCATGATATTTTGGAGGAGACTTTGGAGTGCACATAGCATGCCATTTAGTATTTTGAGACTTAGATCATGAACATATTGCATGATGTTATTTCCATGCTTTTGTAGTGTTCATGATTACTTTCTAAGTCTTGTTTATTACTGTATATTCATGCCTTGGATGAATTGTATCTTTTGAGTGAGCATGGGACTTGTCCATTGCCACATTTATTGTAATTGAGGCCTTGTCACATTATGTTGTAAATGGTCGATTCTTGTTGTAAAATGGCCATTAACTTAAGGACTTTGTAATTGATGCATTTTTTAATGAAAATGCATGATGGAAGGGCCTAGAGCCTACATTAGGGTATGTGTAAGGTTTGTGTGGAGTATTAAGGTGTTAGGGATGGATTACACAACTCTTTTTGGACTTAAAAAGCTGTCATCTGTCATTTTTACTGCATAGTAATCGATTACCCAAGCATGGTAATCGATTACCATGCAACAGGGGACGAAATTCTTGCTACTGTCTGCCTGGTAATCGATTACCAGAGTCTTGGTAATCGATTACCTAGTGGAGTAATTGATTACCCAATCTTGGTAATCGATTACCGGAGAACAGGGGATTGAAAAATTGGCTATTGCCTCATTTTGATACCTTGGTAATCGATTACCACCCCCTTGGTAATCGATTACCATAGTGTAAAATTGGAAAATCATGTTTTTCTAGACTAAAAGAAAAGGGCTTAACTTAGTCTGTAGAACTCCAAATGGTGCGCGGTTTGAAACCACGCGTAGCTAATGTAAAGCACTATAACATGGTAAGATGTGAGAGTAACATGATAAGTTTAAATGAATTGAGTGAAAAGAAAGATTAGAGATGTTAGTAAAATGATTGATTCCGCGAATTGCATTTACAATTATAGTGTTGTCTTAATTGATTACGGAAAAGGTTATTGTTTACTAAAAGGAAAGTGTTAAAAGAAAAAAGTTGCCCGTAATTTAATTAACTCAATTACTGTGATTGTAACTGCGCTTAATATCATAATCAATGTTAACATATACATTTAAGAATTTTTTAATAATATATTAGAATATATGAATATAAAAAGAATTTAAATACAACGATAACAAATATCTAAATATGAATTTCACCTTTATTGGAATCTCTATCATTGGCTATCAACAACAGACAAAGAAGCATGAGCATTTTATAAGTCCACCAAAATAAAGCATGATGCTGTGACTACATTTTATGGTATCATGTAGCAGTTTTGTGAGGGAACTCTGATTGTGTATGTTTGTATGTTTGGAGCATCTCTCTACCCGATAGTTCACTCACAGTATAATAGCATAATATTAAATAATGTAGTAAATATATATCCATGTAGTGTGTCAAACATCTCTAAGAGATATCCTTCGAACTTTCATCTTGTCCTAAGCAGAGGCGGACCTGCTTGGTAGCAGGTGTCTGCACTTGCGGACAGGAATTTTAGAATTTTTGTTTTTAAGTATAGTGGTAAAGTATGATGTTGATTAAATTAGACTTTGCTTGGATATATAATGAAAGATAGAATGGAAATAAATGGAATATGATGAAATGAAATCGGATGACATATATTTTATGATGCCATACAACAAATCAGCTTAATAAAAAAAAGGTCTTGGGAATAATGATTTATGTTAAGTTGAGGTTTTTTTTTCCTATTTATATTTTTTGTTTTTTAATGCATTTAAAAAAAATTATAAAAAAAATTTTGGGGGCACTGCCCCCGAACCCCCATCATTAAATGTGCACACATAAACAATAATTTATGCGTCCGCCATTGGTCCTAACTATACTCAGATGCATATAGTCCTAATGGTCAGCTAAATTACCAAGTATGAATTACGCATCGTCAAGCAACATACAAAACATAGGGAAACACCACCCTATGCCACACCCAGTGCATATACATACGTATGTCAAAGTATTAGACTGTTATCGCCGTTTGAAGATGGACGAACAACATTGCATACCAACTCCAAAACAGCCTGAAACCTACAATCTTCATGGAATAAACTGTACCTAACCGCCCAACCAATGGCTCTCAAACTTTTACACCATAAACTAGACACCTCGAACTTCGATTTGATATATCGTATGCTTAATTTGACCAAGTAACGAAGCGGGAATTAATTTCTCAAAACTACCCCAAATCTGCCCACTAAAACAGGACAGAACAGGGCAGTGTGTGACAACAGCCCCCATGGGCTGCGCACACCACCAATGAACCTAGGCTTTTGACACAACGTAGGGGACATCTTAAGCTTCAAAATGGCGTATGGCACGTCCCCATCGGACCACTATGGAGAGAGATACGCTCCTCCAAAGTTCACCCAAAAACTGCCAATTCTACAGAAAATTCGCCAGAGTTTCCTTTGTATTTCCTAAAATCCCCAAATTTGCATAACCTGTTTAACAACACTAATACACTTGAAATCCAGCAAAATCCAATGGGTGGCACACACAAGGTCCAACAACGCCTTGGGGCACTTACAACCCAATCCAATATACATTTAAAACATAAACAATTTACTTTCAATTTCATGCATAAAACATAATACGGATAATCATAAACCTATAATAGGCCTAAAGCCCTTCCATCATATTACATACATCCATGGTACATTTACAACACTGGATTACATTTACATTTACAAATTTAACTTTAAACTACAATTATTTACATATTACACTTCACTTGCCAAATAAATCCATAAACTAAAATGACATGATAGCTAAACTCTACACCACTGCTCCACTCGTCATCATGCGGGCTTCTCGCCCGCTGCTGCATATCCACTGGTACACCCTGAAATAATGCCCCGAGACGGGGTGAGATATACGGATATATCTCAGTAACCAAGAGGTTCTGGAGAAAACTCCGCCCAATGGTTCACTTTGATGTATATCAATAGCATAAAAACAACACCACTGTTATAAAATGGGATAAAGCAAGGGATTTAGAGAAAGGGGGAATATATCAGAGCAACTACGACATGCGAGATGGTAGCTACCAATACCACGCCATGTCCTCGGCTATACGCCTATGGGTACTACCCCTGGCGTGTTCATAGAACAACCCACCAAGGTACCCCTTCCAACCATATACACCCGAGACAACCTAGTGTGCTCCTATCCGGATAACACACCACGACCCTGGGTCAACTGGAACTCCCTCTCGGAGACCTATCCAGTGGCAGTCCGGAAACACTTGCCCGAAGGCTAAAAATATCTACTGGCCAGAGATCTGGTACATAAGTACCCACTGTGATAATGCACATGCATGCTCATGCTGTTCTACACTACTCATACACACTTTCTACCGTTGCCATCAACTAGCAAGGTGGAACAAAAAAAGGGGAACAAGCCCCAGTACCAAGAGGTTACCTTTCTTTTTCCTTTCACTGAGCTCCGCAGAACTCCACTTACAGCTTGATTCTCCGGGAACGCCTACACAGAGGACCATTCCACACACTTAGAACTTTGAATCCTTTCATGAATTTCAACATATCATGTGTAAACCACATCACTTACCTCAATCCACTTGATCCAGGACCAAGGGCAATCCACTGTTTCACTATTCCAAGTCTATGTCCACGTACGACAACCTGTACAACCATGCACAGCCGTCAGTTTCAGTCACAATACGTCAAATTCCTCTTCTCTCCCTCTAAGGTTCGGCCATCATAGGGTTATTTTAGGTTTTATTTTTCTAAATTCTCTTTCTCATTTTATTTCACTTACTTAGGTTGCCCAAAGGCTAGTTCAATCGTCGTTTTACGGTTTCACGACTTTTTCGCAACGTTTTGCGAATTATTACACTTTAGGCACATTTTGCCACTTTCAACACTTATCATTTTTACATTGATTCTTCCACATGCCAATCACCACACAACCCATCTAATAACTTTTCCATCACACAACACAACACCAAAGTGTTCTAAAACATCAATTTGCTCAATTGTACATAAATGGCCTAATCTTGGTTAGTCCAAACCAAGGATTTCTACTCAATTCCTATGGCCCACCACTCACATAATCACTTCCTAACATCATATAATCACATTACAATTCACTATACCACACATTAACACAAAACTCAAAAATTCCATTTCATGAACCCATTTTTTTTCTAAGTTAAAAATCCATTTTTTTCGCTTAAAATTTTCATTGCATTTCTAGCATTAATACATCATTCTAAGACATTATCATCTAATAGACATTTTCCATTTGAGTTCTCTAACACCACATATCACAAAATCCCTCTTTAGGGGCAATTATCACAACTCAAAATTTAACCAATGAAATGTTGAAATAACTTACCCAATTGTACGGTATATGGCTCCACCTAAGTATACTCCACCATTGGAGCATTTAAAAGCTCCAAGAACACAATTTTCACCAAGATTTCGAATCTGATTTTTGCCCAGATCTCTCCAAATATGCGGTTTCAAGGCTCAAGAGTGGTACCAATGTGTTTAAAAGGTGTTTTCCATCAAGATTCAACACAAACTTTGTTGAATTTGGTTGAGTATAGCTTGGTTTATGGCAAGGAGCAAATTGGCGCAAAATGGTGGCACAAGGCTGTTTGGGCGCGGCTGGGAAAGGAGGAACACGGGTGGGAATGAAGATGAATAGGAGATTTCAAGTGTTTTATTAACTTTAACTGGGTACCGGATCCCACGTGATTTAAAACTCACCCGAATATCCCTCCGGTCATCACTAAAATTCACTATTTAAAAACCTAATGAGAAATTATAATTTTTCATCTTAACAAAGTCCTTTAATTTTACTCTTTCAGATAAAAATTTGGAGCTTTCCGGTTGTTCGGAAAAACACTGCTTTAAGGTACAGCGCGCTCCGTTGACAAACTTCCACAACTTGACTTAAATCCCTCAAATATTATCAGAAACCTTATTTCCTATTTCTATGGACCATTTAAAATCAATATTTGAAACCTAGAGCTCAAAATTCCACTGACACGTTTTACGGTGCAATCTGACTGCGGTATTTTTACCCGCGAAAAACACTATTCACTGATTTTTCTGAAACTTGCCTATCCACTCAATTTTTCATTCTGAATCCATTTCCAGGCTTATTTTTATCATCTGAGACCTCCAGCTCAATTTTTTACCTTCCTAGGGTTGCGTGTTGGCTAATTACCGTTTTGCCCTTTCTTTGTATTTTGGCCTAATCTTTGGGATTTTCACTAATCCTTCACTTAATTTCTCACTTAACACTTTAATTACTTATTTAGAATTGTGAGGTGTTATAATCACCCCACCTTTTAGAATTTTTTCCGCAAAATTACATTTTAACGGTCCCGTAACACGGGGTGTAATCGAAAAGCTCATTTCTGCGGTATCCATGATTACTTCGTCCTTTACAAACTTGATAACTTCGGGTATCTGACCCCTTAACTCATTATATCTTTCACTATTTCCTTAAACCACTGTTGCTTTTTCACTCACTGTAGTTCATCATATACTCATTTTACACTTGTCATTTATCGTGCTACGACCTTCAATTCGCAATACTTTAAGCTCTTCACAGCTTACGGTTACACTTTCACCAATTCATCGGTAATAGACGACCACATTACAATTTGTCTGTCTCACTTCATCTCATTTTCATCTTCATCTGTCTTTCTGTCCCAATGTCGTCCCCAAAAATCTCTAGTTGTTTCCATAATAGACTAACTGCTTTCATGTATCGTCACACTTTCTTTAGTACTTAACTCTTTTCGCTGTCCTCACTGTTTCAACCGTACTCAGACATACTAGTCCTTTCCATTACTGTTACTGCTCTTACGATTTAGTTGTTTTTCTTAGCTTTCACGGAAGCACATCCTTTCTAGTTTCAAGGGCACTTTGTCATTTCTTATGATTCCGACTCACATTGAATGCTACACTCACATACTTTATTTTTCCTTGTCACGTGTTTTCACCTATTCTTAGGTACTCACCACTATATTTTTCTCCTTGCGATACGAAACTAACAATCCTCACAACAGTTTATCTCTTCGATTAACCCCTTAAGGTCTTTTAACCACACACACTCCCGAATCTTTCCATCTAGTAATCATATTCGTAATTTATTTTCACTGTTACTCTTTTCATTAACTGAACCATCTAAACTTTATCCACTCAGTCAGCTCAATTCCATACTCAGACCTCTCACGGTCTAAACACCACACTCATCAATGACCTCCATATCGAGGACTCATTCTTAATATTTTCACCCACTAACTATTTTTGACTTTCATTCCACTCCGATGTTACAACTTAACCTTATGTTCCACTCATTTATACATCTTTCTCGTAATCATCATCATTTAATCCTGGATGTCAAACTCAAAATACTACTACTTTACAGCTTTACTCACTTCCACTAAACACTTTGGAACAAATCAATTTCCGACCCACTTCACTATTAATTGATGGGCTATTTAAAATGCCATATCTCTCATATACAAGTCCTATTCACTAGGAATCCTTGACACTTAATTATCAAATCACTTAAAATCAATTCCATTATTGCCACCACTTCTATAATTCCCCACCAGTTGGTATATCAGTCTCTCAGAATATTCAAAATTACCACAAACACCCGTCCATACCTCATTAGTACTTAATCAAAACACCATCAATCATGGTGCATTTTCCACACACTTTCCACCATAAGTGGCATATGCGATTACATACAACATTTCTCAACCTACTTTACCAGCAAAACCAAGCTATTCACTTTTTGGTAATCAATTACAACTATAGTTCCCATCTATTAATACACGTTCGCACTTGACTCTATTTCAATTTATCTTTTCCTTAGGGATAACACTTCACTGTTTTACCTGCAATCTTGATCATCACTAGCCTTCCTAGAAGGACACTTACTCATTCTATCAACTTTAACTCACGTTATTATCCCTTTTTGGTCATAAGACGAGGATTCCAACTAACTTGCTACCTCACTTAGAGACAAAATTTATTTCCTCTGACTTACTTTACACTTAAATTCGTGCTTCACTATCACACTTCAAAGTTCTTACACACTAAGCCACAACTCTTATATCCAAACCTGACATACTATTGTCCATTTACAAATATATGACCTCGCATCTTGCGTTAACCATATGGAAACACTCTCCCAATACAGTGGGTAACAACATTCACAGGTTTAACCCCTCGAGCTCTTGCTGTCCTAAGGGCCCCAGATGCCATGACTCACCGATCAGAGAATCCACCCATATCATTCATGCCGTAAAAATGACTTATTACTAGTTGTCCCTATTCTAAGGCATCCCCCCAAATGTTTCTTCTTTGAGCATTTACATAAATTATCTCTACCATACTAACCGTTACACCAATGTGGAATACTTCCTCGTTTCTCATTACTCATATCAAATACTACTAGTCTCCGGGAACTTAACCCGCAACGAGATAGCTATACACTCCTGGGACATAGGCCCCCACTAAAATCTCCCTACTATCAAATCATATTGCATGCACCCAGTGCACAGAGAAATTTATACGCATAATACATCTGTATATAACAGCAAACTGGTACACCATGCACTCCCGATCACACATGAACCCAGTCCATTAGTGTCTGTA
>JAVKPL010006247.1:0-26097 GCA_032173675.1 Gastrolobium villosum
ATTCCACAATTTTATTAAGCGTGGCTTAATACGATAGTATGTTAACAATCCGGGTTAACACGGGCTGTTACATTTTATGGTATCAGAGCAATGGTTCAAGGAAAAGCCTGTATGTATTGCAATAACTTAGGATGTTCTGTAGTGTGTCTATCTCGTGTGTTTACTCCGTTGGGTTTTTATTAGGATGATGCATATGTTATCACATTGCGTGGGCCTGATCAACTCATAATTTGTGTAACTCGTGCAGAGTCATGGTAGGACCCAGGAGAATTCATGAGACTGCTGAGGATCAACCCGATCCTATCCTGGCTGCATTGGCTGAGATGCAGGCGGCTAGATTAGCCGATCAGGAGGCCAGCAGAGTGGCCAACTTGGCAATGATGGACGTCATTCGCGAGGCGAACCGGAAAGCCGCGGAAGATGTTTGTGAGACAAACCGGAGGACCATTGAGGATGTTCTCGAGGCGAACAGGTTGGCAAACATGACCATGATGAGGGTCATGTTGGAGGAGATGAGGGCTGGTCCTGCTATTGGTCAGTTTCCTCCACCACCACCGCCACCCCCACCGCCACCACCGCCTCCACCTCCACTCAGTCTGCAGGAAGACAGTCAAAGTCGGTTGGGTGACGGCAGTCGCTTTACGAAGGCCATGCAGACCGTCCCTATGTTTGTTGAGGATTGAGATGAGATTGATCGCCGGCTGAATGCTTTCCGTAAGCATAAGCCACCTACCTTTGATGGATCTTATGATCCTATTGCTGCGGCGCGATGGCTTCAGGCGCTGGACAAGATATTCCGGGTCATGCAGTGTACTGATCCGCAGAAGCTATTGTTCGCTACCTATTTGCTGGAGGGCGATGCCCATGAGTGGTGGATGAACACTTCTCATGTCTACGAGATGCAGGGCCATGTGACGACGTGGCCATTCTTCGAGGATTGTTTTCTGAGCCAGTACTTCCCTTATGATGCACAGGAGAGGAAGTAGGGGGAGTTCGACAGGTTGGTGTAGGGCTCGTCGTCTGTTGACGAGTACCTGGCCAAGTTCAATCAGCTGGTGAAGTTTGCACACTTCCGGATGGCGAAGCCTACTCCGACATTCTTGGCTGCTAAGTTTCGCAGGGGTCTTAATGAGGACATTGCCGGACATCTTGTTGGTTCTGCTTCGAGAGATTTCGGAGCTTTAGTACAGCAGTGCCGCGACATTGAGGACTACTGCCGTGCGTGTCAGGCCAAGAAGGCCAAAATTGAGGTGCCACAGGGTACTGGCGGTTCCGCTCCCTGGAGGGACAGGAAGATTGGAAACAAGGGCAAGGGCAAACAGTTGGCGGCTAAGCAAGCGCCAAATCAGTTTAAAAAGACTTCTACTCAGGGAAACACAGCGAGACCTCCTGCTCCTAGATGCTCGGGATGCGGGAAGTCACACTTTGGGCCGTGTTCTACCGGTCAGCTGATATGCTTCCAGTGTGGCAAGGAGGGCCACTATTCCAGAGATTGCCCGACGGCGAGAGTTGCCGCAGTGCAGGCAGTGCCTTTCCAGATGGTTCCTACTGGGGCACCAGCAGTGGCACCTACTACGGGGCGAGTGTACACACTTGATCGTCAGCAGTCGGACAGAGCTCCGAACCTGGTCAGAGGTACTGTTACCATTGGAGGTTCAGCTGTTGATGTATTGTTTGATTCCGGGGCAACGCACTCTTTTGTTGCTACCCCTATTGCTGTGGGGCTTGAGTTGCCCAGTGATGTGCTTTCTCCACCGATGCGGGTGACCACCGCCACCGGAGAAAAATGTTTGACTTCCACTGTCCATCGCGATGTAGCGTTTCAGTGGGATGGCCGCGACTTCTCGGTGGATCTGATAGGATTGTCGATGGCCAACTTGGAGATTATTCTGGGCATGGATTGGCTGTCCAGAAACTGTGCATTGATTGATTGCTATTCCAAGAGAGTGGTGATGTCTCCGGGTGGGTCCACAGCCAGTTCCTCACCGTTCATTTCAGTCCTGCAGGCGAGGAGGGCCTTGAGAGCAGGGGCATTTGGCTATGTTATGTTGGGAGGTTTGGTGAATGGGACACAGGAGGATCTCACTGGCATTCCTGTGGTGAGGGAATTCCTCGAGGTGTTTCCCGAGGAGATTCCTGAGTTTCCACCGCAGAGGGAGATAGAGTTCTCCATAGATTTATTGCCTGGTGTGGGGCCCATTTCGTTGGCTCCATACCGGATGTCGCCACCGGAGTTGGCAGAGCTGAAGAAGCATATTGAGGAGCTTTCAGCAAAGGATTTCATTCGGCCGAGTGTGTCTCCTTGGGGAGCACCGGTCTTTTTTGTGAAAAAGAAAGATGGGACTATGCGGTTGTGCGCCGACTACAGACAGTTGAACAAGGTGACAATCAAGAACAAGTATCCCCTTCCACGCATTGATGAATTGCTGGATCAGCTCAGGGGTGCTTGCGTATATTCCAAGATTGATCTCTGGTCCGGTTACCATCAGATACGGGTAAAGCCGGAGGATGTCCCAAAGACAACGTTTCGCTCGAGGTACGGGCATTATGAGTATTTGGTGATCCCGTTTGGACTCACCAATGCACCCGCAGTGTTCATGGACTACATGAACAGGATCTTCCAGCCGTACCTAGATCAGTTTGTGATCGTCTTCATTGACGACATCTTGATTTACTCCAAGACCGAGGAGGAGCATGCTGAGCACTTGCAGATTGTTTTGCAAGTGTTGAAAGAGAAAAAGCTTTATGCTAAGCCGTCAAAATGTGAGTTTTGGCTCAAGGCGGTAAAATTTCTGGGTCATGTGATTTCTGCTGATGGAGTTGCAGTTGATCCTAACAAGATTGAGGCCGTGATGGATTGGGAGAGGCCCAAGACGGTTACAGAAGTGAGAAGCTTCTTGGGTTTGGCTGGGTACTACAGGAGGTTCATAGAGGGATTCTCCAAGATGGTGCTACCAATGACTCGCCTTACCCGAAAGGAGACTCCATTCGTGTGGACACATGAGTGTGAGGAGTGCTTCCAGGAGTTGAAGGAGAGACTGACTACTGCTCCTGTGTTAGTCCTTCCTGATCCTGCGGAGCAGTTTGAGTTATATTGCGATGCCTCAGGAAAGGGGCTAGGCTGTGTGTTGATGCAGAAAGGGAAAGTTGTTGCTTATGCTTCAAGACAGTTGAAACCTCATGAGGAGAAGTACCCGACTCACGACTTGGAGTTGGCAGCCATTGTTTTTGCTTTCAAGATTTGGAGGCATTACCTGTTTGGCATGAAGTTTGCTGTATTCAGTGACCACAAGAGTCTGAAATATCTGTTTGACCAGAAGGAGTTGAACATGAGACAGCGGAGATGGATGGAGTTCTTGAAGGACTACGATTTTGAGCTGAGGTACCATCCTGGCAAGGCCAATGTGGTAGCCGATGCTTTGAGTCGGAAATCCGTGAGCTTATCCAGCTTGATGATGAGCGACTACGAGGTGATCGAAAAGTTCAGAGACTTGAGAGTGAACTCCTTGTTTGGGGGCGCACTACTTGAGATGGAAATAGCAGAAGTGATTAATGAGCTGATGGAAAAGATTAAAGAGGCGCAAGTGCAAAGAGAGTGCCTAGATTATGTGAAGAACCAGGACGGTGTGTCTTGGAACGAGGATGATTTATTGCTGTTCCAGAAGAGGATTGTTATTCCTCGAGGGCCATTGACAGAAGAGGTTATGACAGAGGCTCATAAGGGTCAGTTTATTATCCACCCTGGTGCTACAAAAATGTACCAGGACTTAAAAAGAAATTTTTGGTGGCCGGGCATGAAGAAAGACATAGCGGTCTACGTGTCCAAGTGTTTGATATGTCAGAAAGTGAAGATCGAGCACCAGAAACCGTCTGGTAAACTTCAACCTCTTGAGATTCCACAGTGGAAGTGGGAGAGTATTTTCATGGACTTAATGGTGGGACTGCCCAAAACTCAGACTTGTTGTGACTCTATCTGGGCCATTGTGGACAGATTGACCAAATCTGCCCATTTTCTTCTTGTGAAGGTGAGCTTCACTACAGAGCAGTTGGCCAAGCTATATGTCCGCGAGATTGTGAGGCTTCACGGGGTGCCCGAGAGTATCATCAGTGATAGGGACCCGAAGTTCACATCTCGGTTCTGGGAGGCGCTGCAGGAGGCTTTTGGTACACAGCTGAGATTGAGTACCGCCTATCACCCTCAGACTGACGGACAGACTGAGCGGACCCTCAGGCTTTCTCCTATTCTTTCTCTCTCTTCCGAATTCTCTCTTCTCTCTCTAATTCTCATCTATCTTCTTCTATTAATCTGACGTGAGTGCTACACAAACAAACCTTTTTTATTTTAAATTTCATTTTCCTTCTAAGCATCAATCGCAATTCACCATTTGGTGTCATTAAGTTCTTTTTAATTCTGCTGTGCTGCTGCAGTAGTGCTGTTAATTACGATTATATAATTTTCAAACTTATTAGATGGGAATGGAAAGACTTAGGGGTCCTGCCAATTTTTTGTCGGAAGAGAATATAACAAATGATAAACAATGCCTTACACCTCACTCACGCCTTTGAGCAGCTGTTTGTCGTAATAAATGAAGTAAGCATTAAATTATATTTTGTTAAATTCTTTGAAGTTTATATGGAGTGGTTCATGATGTTTGCTGTTGTATTTCTGGCATGAGGAAACTAAACATCCTTACAAACAACTTAATCTTCTTATTTTAGTCCTTTTTACACAAAGACATGTACTTTTTTTATTAAAAAAAATAAAAAATAAAATAAAATAAATAAAAAAAATAAAAATTGCAGATATATGATGAGCAAATCATCTATCTGCTCAACCATTTAATACTGAAACTGGTGACTTGGTTATCTATAAAGCCAAAAGATGGTTATAAGCACAACCTCAGGGGTGTATCACCATTGGGGATGATTTAGTTTCTAAAGTCCTTACCAGATACTTTAAAACATCAAAATACATCAAGATGAGAAGTCAAATTTCTTGTTTTGCAGAAAGAAGGTTGATAGCAAACTCAATACATAATAAATAAAAGTAGAACAGTAACTGAAATTAAATTAGAACTACTCCACTGAAATCATAAAAAATCTAAAACATCTTTATATATATATATATATATATATGTGTGTGTGTGTGTGTGTTTGTGTGTGTTTAATGACAATACACAGAATTGTAGAAGCATGCATTGGAGAGGCATGTTCTCTCCTTATTCTCCTAACTTTCTGACTTAAATTCTGCCATCAGTTACATTACAGCAGATACATTCCTACAATAACTTACATTCCTACAATAATTTTTATAATTTTGTTACCAACAAATCACAATTATGCTGTCAATAATACACTTCAGTTGAATCCATTTCTTGATTTCAAAACAATTTATAAATAAAATTATGACATGAAATCAATGGCCATGACTGAATGGTAAGGGTGAAAAATGGGTATATAAAAAAGGAAAAATATTGTATCAGATCATTACAATCAATTATCAGAAAAAATGAATGGCGCGCATGGAACCCCTTACGGAAACCTGCACCATTGTGCAAAGACACATCAACCCCCAAAAAATAAACTAAGCAAAGTTCGTACATGTTGCAGAAACAAGCACTCATACTTGATTTCCTCCTTCTTGAAGTGCACTAACTTCTTGTGCAGTAAATTTAGCCATTGAAATTGATTTAACCCGATGTGTGAATTCCCGGCTGGGAATTAACAAAGAGAGCAGTTGAGAAGAAAGGAAACACTATTGCCCTATCTCCAGTACAACAGAATATATTTTAAAACAAATTATAGTTTAGACATCCCTGGTGAAGAAAAATCAGATCTCTGTAGGGTTTACAATTTATGAGGTCAAATACAACAATACAGCAATGCATGAAAAGTGCAAGAAAAATACATTCAGTATACAGACATTTCAAGCTTCATTGTTAATGGAGAAGGAAGTTCATGAGGAAAACATAGAAAGCCTGTAAACAAAAGGCGCATGGCAAAACTCAAGTCCATAAAAATAAGCAATACTGGCAGTACAGTAGGTTTCCATGCACCTTAAAAAAATCTATTTTCAAAGCCAATACGTTTTAAAATTACCATAACAAAAGGATTGCAAGTACTTACTGTATTCCACTACAGTTTGTGCAAACAAATGTCCATAAATTTGTGCAAACATATTGTGTTCCCTGCCAAGAGAGAAGGAAAAAAGGATTCAATGTAACAGACATGTGTTAATATCATCTTCAACCATTTTCTACCTGGGTTCAGAAGAATGTCAGAACAAAACTCTAAAAGCTGGTAAAGATTACCAACCCTTAAATCAAAAGTCTACAAAATGACTATAAACATGCCCAACAAAAGCATTCTATCTTAGGTTCAAATTCATCTCTTCGTTTAAGGTTCCTGTTTTTGCATGGAATATAAAGACTAATTGATATGTGCCAGGTAATGTTATCATCCCAGCAATTTTAATAGTCTACAGCCATGACATTAGATATAAATTGAAAGTATTTTTCTGTATGTCAAGGATGAAAATCTAAGCATATCTTTTTTTTTCCTGAAATTTCTTCATAAATATTATTATACACTGATAGGAAACCACACTTTATTAGGGTGTATTCAAGGAAGGGGCGTAAGGGGTTAGATCCCCAAGCAAGTCCTGAGAATGTCACCTGCCCTTTGGTGGGAAAAGCTTTTACAACAGCTTTGAGAGCAGAAGCATAAGAGGGAGAGAGGAAGTGTGGGGGTAAGCAAAAATATACTTAGATGTTAATAGGGGAAGAGTACAGAGCTTCTTGAATGCTCTGCTATCATTTTCTTTTTCTATTACTTCAGAGTTTTAAGGAAAAGCTTATCAGTGACTTATGAATGTCAACTAAAGGGATCAATTACCTCCATTGTCTCAAACCTCCAATTGTGCACTGTGATATAAGTTCCGGACCAATGACGATGACGATGTTGGAAATGGGTTTAAGTTCGGCAACCATGGCTTCCTCTGGAGCCGGCCATCTGATTGGTCGCCACGGGCAAAAAGGGCAAAATGGTAAATTGCCAAAAACGTAAACCGAGGCATGAAAAATGGAGTTAGAGATTTCATATGACAAAAATAATGCTGGAAATGGAATCAGGACGGAAAATTGAGTGAATAGGCAAATTTGTGAAAAAGTGATGAATAGTGACTTTTTAAGTGTAAGATACTGCGGTATAAGGGTACCGATAAGTGTGAAATTTTTATGCGTATTTTGAGGAAATAAAAATATATCATGGAATGGAAAAATATGTAGATTAAGAATTTGTGATTGTAACATCCCGCATAATTAGTAAAATACATAAGTACTATATGATATAAATGTATGGGTAGATTTCGGATGCATGCTTTATGTGTGATGGCTTGCGAATTATTTGATAGTTATCCTTGAATGAGACTAAGGTAAGTAATTAAATTAAATCATAGGAAGGTACATAAGTAGACATGTGAATTTATTATAATCATATGAGTAATGTGAGTGTGTGTTAGAAGGCCTTAGTGTTTGGAAGTGGGCTAGTTAATTTTGGATTTGTGATTGGAGCCTTTTGTGTGTGTGGCCAATGGCCCAAGGATGGCTCTTGGATCAAGCTAATTCAGCCCAAGGTTGTGTCCACCCTTATCTCCCCTAAGCCTTGTCCAACTAAGGTGTCTTGTGTATCAAGTAACTCTC
The DNA here is from genome assembly GCA_032173675.1 of Gastrolobium villosum. Classification (NCBI taxonomy): domain Eukaryota; kingdom Viridiplantae; phylum Streptophyta; class Magnoliopsida; order Fabales; family Fabaceae; genus Gastrolobium; species Gastrolobium villosum. The sequence goes on from JAVKPL010006247.1 coordinate 7,701, forward strand.
ACATGGCAAGGATAATTCCCACTCATTCATGCGCACAAAGGAGAGTGATTAGGACTTAGTAAGCTGCCATTTTTCCTCTTGTTGACCGCCACCTCACCTTGTTTATGCATCACTTGATTTCAATTTTATTGCATGAAAGACACATGTACACTTTAGCATGATTTTGGGCTGCATACACCTCATTTAGGCGCACATGGAAGGGGTCTTGGTGCAGATTTTTTTATGCACAAATCTAACTTGAGTGTTGACCAAGAGAAACCCCTTACACCTCCCATCATGAGGCTGCCATGTGCAGATTTTTGCAAGCTTTTTGCAGCCCATCATGAGCCAAAACCTGCCTTGTTTTCACATGCATCATAAGTAGAATCTTGGGGCTGCATCCTCATCAATTTATGCGCACAAGACAGCCCCAAAATGAGTGTTTAGGCTGCCACAAATCTGCACCCATGATGCACCTCTTTCCCCCTCATCATTTGCGCACCTAGGCTGCCTAAATGCAGATTGTTGGGCTGCCACCAAGTTGAATTGCTTGTTGACTTAGTGAACCTCTTGCATGTGCTCATGATGCACCTCTACCACCCCACTCCATGCGCATAACTTGGTCAATTGTGCAGAAAATTTCTCTGACTTTGGACAGCCCCAAATCTGATCACATCCCCCTCACTCCTTGCATGTGAATAGAGTAAATTAGAAGCAAACCCTTTGCTTGATTCAGCCCTTGTATGCAGCCCCATCCCCTCAAGTAATCAGAATTTTTCATGATGGATAATCATAGCAACTTCTCCTCTCTTTCCCTTTAAATTTGCGCATAAGGAAGGGGCTGGCTTCATGTGCAAGTGCAGCCAACTCTCCTCCTCCTCCTCACTCTCTCTAGCCGCACCAACAAGCCTCCTTGGAGCAAGAAGACTTTGCCAAGCCAACTCCCTCCTTCCCTCACCTCAACCGTGACCTTACACCAAGCTAGTGCAAGCCTTGTTCCTCACCTTGTTGCGCATAGAACCTCTTAGGAAGTGTGGACTTGTTGTGTAGTGAAGCTAGAAGGTGGTGTGTGATTCTTGACTTTGAAGGCTGTGCTACAAGAGGTAAGCCTTGAGCTTAGAAATACTTTCATTGTAACCATGTATGTGTGCTTAAATGCCTTCTTGATTATGTGTGGTTTTGGATTCAAGTTTGAGCATGATAAAAGTATAAGTATGGAGCCATTTTATGATGACTTGTATGCATGAGTTGTAGAGTGAAAGTCTCATGGTTATATGCCACTGTTTCGTATGATTATGTCACTGTTTTGAAGAGAAATGTGCCACTGTTTCCCTTTGAATGTGCCACTGTTTTGAAGATGTATGCCCACTGTTTCGGTTCATCAAAATCACCATTATATGCCACTGTATCTGCACATTATATGCCACTGTTTCTGCACATTACATGCCACTGTTTCTGCACATTATATGCCACTGTTTCTGCACATATATGCCACTGTTTCTGCACATTACATGCCACTGTTTCTGCACATTACATGCCACTGTTTCTGCACATTATATGCCACTGTTTCTGCACATATATGCCACTGTTTTAGCCCAATATATGCCACTGTTTTTATGCATAAAATGCCACTGTTTTAGTCATCAAATGTCACTGTTTCTATGCTTAAAATGCCACGGTTTTTATGCATAAAAGGCCACTGTTTTAGTCATCAAATACCACTGTTTCTATGCATAAAATGCCACTGTTTTTATGCATAAAAGGCCACTGTTTTAGTCATCATATGCCACTGTTTATATGCATAAAATGCCACTGTTATTATGCATAAAATGCCACTGTTTTAGCCATAATATGCCACTGTTTCAATATCCAAAAACCAAGATTTATGCCACTGTTTTGAAGTCTAAAGTGCCACTGTTTCTGTTTTAAAACGTTCACTGTTTCTGCTGTATGTTTACTGTTTTCCTGCTGTAAAACGTCACTGTTTCTGTTTTAAAACGTTCACTGTTTATGCTCACTGTTTTGCTGCTGTAAACACTGCTGTATGTTCACTGTTTTGCTGCTGTAAACACTGCTGTATGCTCACTGTTTTACTGCTGTAAACACTGTTGTATGCTCACTGTTTTGCTGCTGTAAACACTGCTGTATGGTCACTGTTTTGCTGCTGTAAACACTGCTGTATGCTCACTGTTTTGCTGCTGTAAACACTGCTGTATGCTCACTGTTTTGCTGCTGTAAACACTGTTGTATGCTCACTGTTTTCCACTGTAAGACACTGCTGTATGCTCTCTGTTTCTGCTGTAAATAGCCACTGTAAATGATTAGTTGTAATTGATTTAGGTGCGCTTAAGAAGTGAGATACTTCGCTGCTGTTTGGTATTATTTAAGGAAAGCAAAGGTAAGTGTCAGGCGATGATGCCTAATGTGACTATTGACTACTGGTATAGAATTGTGACATGATGCTCCATATGCCGTAAAAATATTATGTTCCATTATAATGAAAGGAAACTGCCAAAAATGTGCCGTGATGGCTATATGATTATGAGGTAAAGACGTTATGTGGCAGCATAACGCATATGAAAGGTATATAAGCATGCATTTTACATCATACCGCATTTTTACGCCTTGTGTGTGAAAGCATAGCATGACATGCATGTATCAAGATCATATAGGCCTTGTGTAGAATAGTTATGTACAGGACCATGTGTTTGAGCAAGCATCATGTAGGCATCCCCAAGGTACCGGGGTATGGGACACTTGGCATCAGTCCGCATAGGCCCACAGTTGGAATCCACATGGAGCTCAGGTGCCAAGGGTATAATTGATTCCACTGTGAAGTGCGCGCACGACGGTGCTAAAAGCGCAAAGGAAAGGCGTTATATACGCAATATATGAATATGATAAAAAGGAAAAGGAAAAGGAACAAGGATATGTTGAAGTGACTGTTTATGATTTTGTGCCTAGTTAATACTGTTATATTATTGGTTTTATTGCCACACTACTGGGATTATTCTCACCCCTTCGGGGCTGCTATTTTTCCAAAATGGCAGGAGGACGCAAGAGCATTTGAAGGAGTAATATTTTGCTGTTGATTGCTGATGCGTGGATTATCACTGTTGCTGTTTGTTTAAATGGATGACTGTAATGATTAATGTTTTGGCACTCTTGGATGACTGTAGACTTTATCATCTTTATTATATCTTGAACTTTTATGAACAGTGGATATTTTGGAAAACCTTTGTGAAAAGAATTTAAGTGCTGAAATTTTTATACGGATTGCGAACTGCTATGAGAATCTTTGTTAGCTCATGTGACGTTAACGACTCTAATTCCGCTTAGCGAACGACTCTCTTGGATGCATACAAGGGAGGGCGTTACACTAATTGGTATCAGAGCAGTTTGGTCCATGGAATTGCTTGTGGTTGATTGAATTGATTGCTGTTTGTGTTTATCTGCTGATTGACTGTCTTAATGTGCTATAGTTTAAGTATATATTGACTAGGATAGTTAGATTGTTTAGACTAGTCTGGGATAAGACACGGATGCATAGCTAACTTGTCCGAATTGAACTCGAGTACCTACTTGAGACTGCTGCCATGAATAACTTGCGGTGAGCCTGATCAACTCATTCCTGATATTGTGAGTGCAGAATCATGGCAGGTGGTCGCGGTTCAACTCGGGGAAGGACTGGCGATGCGGAAGAGGATCTTATCACTACCATTGGAGGACTGGCAACGTTCATCCAGAATATGAGCCAAGAATGGCGCGACCATAGGCAACAGAATCAGAACCAACCCCCACTGCATGAAAATGCAGAAGAAATTGCCCGTCGGAGGTTGAAAGACTTCCGCAACTTCCAACCACCTACCTTTGAGGGTGAAGACAACCCTGAGGCTGCAGCAAAGTGGCTGCAGATGATCGAGCATATTTTTGAACGCATGGCATGCCCAGAAGCACAGAAGACTGATTACGCGTCGTACCAGCTGATGGGAGAAGCTTTAACATGGTGGACTGGTGCGAGGGCTCTGCTGAGAGCTCAGGACGTGGAACTAACATGGGCTGTATTCAGACAAGTATTTCTGGATAAGTATTTTCCTAAGGCAATGAGAAGGATGAAGCACACTGAACTGCTGTCACTCAGACAGGATAACATGACGGTCAATGAGTATATTGCTAAATTTGGGCAGCTGATCGAGTACGCCAACTTTGACCGGAACATTTATGATGAAGAATGGCAGGTGGAGAAGTTCGAGAGCGGATTGCATCCGGAAATCCGCAAGCTCATCTTAACGACGGCTAATCGTACACTTCCGGAACTCATCAACCAGAGTCGTCAGGCAGAAGGAATCATTCTGGAGGCCAAGAACTTGAACAAGCCACCACCACAATTCCACGGAGGAAACCGAGCAGGCAGATTCTTCAGGACGGCACCTGGTAGGGGTCGAGGCAGAGGTACGCAGTTGCAGGCACGACCTGGAAACTTTAAGAGAAACTTTACGGTGGGTCAATCGTCGACTGGACGTCAGGGCGCGACCGTTTGTGCCACATGTGGAAAGAATCACTTTGGGGTCTGTCGCAAGAACAACAATGCATGCTTCAGATGCGGCCAGCAAGGTCATTTTGCTTACAAATGCCCCCAGAACGCTGATCAACATCCTCCGCAAGCACGGGTGTTCACATTGGATGCAAATGAAGCTCAGAAGTTTCCCAACCTGATCAAAGGTAATGTCACTTTGAATGGTCACCCAATTTCTGTTATCTTTGATTCTGGAGCGTCTGGCTCGTTTATGGCAAAGCATACTGCCTTGAGAATAGGCATCACCCCAACCCCGTTACCTTATGAGCTACACATCAGCACACCTACTGGAGGATCGTGCACGGCCTCAGAGATCTGCAAAGGTGTTACCTTGCAGTATGAAGGGAACACATATACAGTTAACTTGGTGGTCCTGCCGGTATTCAACTTCGATGTGATTATCGGTATGGACTGGTTGACGGAAAACGGGATAACTTTGGATTGTCGAGCGGGGAAAGTCATTGTTCCTGCGAAGGATGGTAATTTTCAACCTTTCTCTCTCATTTCCTTATTGCAAGTTAGAAAAGAGCTCCGCAAGGGAGCAGCAGGGTATCTTTTGTCGATCGAGGCTGAGACCTCGGTTGACAATCCAATTCAGAATGTACCGGTAGTTAGAGAATTCGAGGAGGTATTCCCGGATGAAATACCTCGATTGCCTCCTCATAGGGAAATAGAATTTTCGATCGAACTTGTTCCTGGAGTCGGACCAATCTCCATTGCCCCGTATCGTATGGCACCTCTGGAACTGCGCGAGTTGAAGAAGCAGATAGAAGAGCTTTTGGCAAAGGAATTCATCAGACCGAGTACTTCCCCATGGGGTGCTCCAGCTATCTTGATTAAGAAGAAGGATGGAAGTTTACGTCTGTGTGTAGATTACCGCCAGCTGAACAAAGTAACGGTGAAGAATAAGTATCCGCTACCGAGGATCGACGATTTGATGAACCAGCTGAGAGGAGCCAGAGTCTTTTCCAAGATAGACTTACGATCGGGATACCATCAGATCCGGGTCAAACCGGAGGATATTCCGAAAACAGCTTTTAGGACTCGTTATGGGCACTACGAATATCAAGTGATCCCATTCGGACTTACGAATGCTCCAGCGGTATTCATGGACTACATGAACCGCATCTTCCGCCCATTTCTTGATCAGTTCGTTATTGTGTTTATCGACGATATCCTGATTTACTCGGCTAATGAAGAGCTGCACGCGGAACATCTGAGGATTGTCTTGCAAGTCTTGAAGGAGAAGCAGTTGTACGCGAAATGGTCGAAGTGCGAGTTTTGGCTTAAAGAGGTCCAGTTTCTGGGCCATGTCATTTCATCAGAAGGTATCGCGGTGGACCCCAGCAAAGTCGAAGCCGTCATGAATTGGGAACGACCCAAGACTGTCACCGAAGTAAGAAGTTTCTTAGGTCTGGCTGGATACTATCGAAGGTTTATCCAGAATTTCTCTCAGATAGTGCAACCCCTTACTCGTCTCACTCGGAAGGATAAGCCTTTTGAGTGGACTGAAGCCTGTGAAGAATGTTTCTTGGAACTAAAGAGCAGATTGACGAGTGCTCCCGTACTCACGATTCCGGATCCTACTCAAAAGTTCGAAGTGTACTGTGATGCGTCGCTGAAAGGACTTGGATGCGTGTTGATGCAGGATCGTATGGCGGTAGCTTCCGCATCTCGACAACTCAAGCCTCACGAAGAAAATTATCCTACGCACGATTTGGAGTTAGCAGCTATAGTGTTCGCACTTAAAATCTGGAGGCACCACTTGTATGGTTCGCAGTTTGACGTATTCAGCGATCATAAGAGTTTGAAGTACTTGTTCGACCAGAAGGAGCTGAATATGCGGCAACGTCGGTGGATGGAATTTCTGAAAGACTACGATTTTGAACTTAAATACCACCCAGGAAAGGCAAACGTGGTAGCTGACGCCCTGAGCAGGAAAACATTGCACACTGCAACTCTGATGATAGAAGAGCTGAAATTGTTTGAGGCCTTTCGAGACTTGAACGTATCGGTAGACGAGAGAGGAAATAGCATAAGATTGGGAAATATAAAGGTGGAGAATGAATTGATCAGTAGAATTAAGGAGGCTCAGAAGGATGAAGAGTTAGTCCGTGATTTGGTCGGCAGCCAAGATGTTGTAAAGGACGAGAATGATGTTTGGAGATTCCAAGGACGGCTGGTTGTGCCGAACGAAGTGTTGAAGCAAGAAGTTTTACAGGAGGCTCACAAGGGTAAGTACGCAGTTCATCCTGGATCCACGAAGATGTATCATGATTTGAAGACCTCGTTTTGGTGGCCGGGTATGAAGCGTGATATTGCGGAGTATGTATCTCGATGCTTAACTTGTCAGAAGGTGAAGTACGAACATCTGAAACCTTCGGGACTTCTTCAACCTTTGGAGATTCCCGAATGGAAGTGGGACAGTATTGCAATGGATTTTGTAGTTGGACTTCCTCGGACGCGAGAAGGATATGATTCTATCTGGGTGATTGTCGATCGTTTAACGAAGTCAGCTCATTTCTTACGTGTTAGAACCACGTATGATACAGAGAAGCTTGCCAGAATCTATCTGCAGGAGATTGTGAAGCTGCATGGAGTTCCTACAAGTATTGTCAGCGATCGTGATCCCAAGTTTACATCTAAGTTCTGGGAATCTTTTCAAAGAGCATTAGGGACCCAATTGAGGTTGAGTACTGCTTATCATCCGCAGACCGATGCCCAGACGGAACGCACCATTCAAGCCTTAGAGGATATGTTGCGAGCATGTGTTTTGGAGTTAGGAGGCAGCTGGGATAACTATCTTTCGTTGATTGAGTTTGCCTACAACAACAGTTACCATTCCAGTATTCAGATGGCACCGTATGAAGCTTTGTATGGGAGAAAATGCAGATCCCCTTTATGTTGGACTGAAGTGGGTGAGCGAAGTATGTTAGGACCTGATCTAATTCAAGAAACATCCGAACAGGTAAAGAAGATTCGGGAGAATATGCAACGGGCTCAGGCCAGACAGAAGAGTTATTACGACAAGCGTCATAAGCCTCTATCTTTCGAAGTCGGAGACCACGTATTTTTGAGAATCACACCTACATCGGGACTCGGAAGGAGAATGGGAGTAAAGAAGTTAAGTCCACGGTACTTAGGACCGTATCTGATTATGGACCGGATCGGAGAGTCTGCATACCGGTTGGCTTTACCACCCAATCTGTCAGGAATTCACAATGTATTTCATGTATCACAGCTACGTAGGTACCTCTCTGATCCATCTCACGTGTTACAGCCGGAAGAAGTGGAACTGAAGGAAAATCTGACTTATCAAGTGCAACCATTCCAAATTCTTGAAAGATCCGTCAAGCGACTCCGTTCTAAAGAAATCCCTTTGGTGAAAGTATTATGGAACAACAGATCGGCAGCGGAAGCCACTTGGGAGCGCGAGGACGACATTCAGAAGCGTTATCGAGAACTGTTTAGCTCTTAAGTAAGTTTATTTTGCGGACAAAATTCCTTTTTGGTGGGGAGAGTGTAACATCCCGCATAATTAGTAAAATACATAAGTACTATATGATATAAATGTATGGGTAGATTTCGGATGCATGCTTTATGTGTGATGGCTTGCGAATTGTTTGATAGTTATCCTTGAATGAGACTAAGGTAAGTAATTAAATTAAATCATAGGAAGGTACATAAGTAGACATGTGAATTTATTATAATCATATGAGTAATGTGAGTGTGTGTTAGAAGGCCTTAGTGTTTGGAAGTGGGCTAGTTAATTTTGGATTTGTGATTGGATCCTTTTGTGTGTGTGGCCAATGGCCCAAGGATGGCTCTTGGATCAAGCTAATTCAGCCCAAGGTTGTGTCCACCCTTATCTCCCCTAAGCCTTGTCCAACTAAGGTGTCTTGTGTATCAAGTAACTCTCACATGGCAAGGATAATTCCCACTCATTCATGCGCACAAAGGAGAGTGATTAGGACTTAGTAAGCTGCCATTTTTCCTCTTGTTGACCGCCACCTCACCTTGTTTATGCATCACTTGATTTCAATTTTATTGCATGAAAGACACATGTACACTTTAGCATGATTTTGGGCTGCATACACCTCATTTAGGCGCACATGGAAGGGGTCTTGGTGCAGATTTTTTTATGCACAAATCTAACTTGAGTGTTGACCAAGAGAAACCCCTTACACCTCCCATCATGAGGCTGCCATGTGCAGATTTTTGCAAGCTTTTTGCAGCCCATCATGAGCCAAAACCTGCCTTGTTTTCACATGCATCATAAGTAGAATCTTGGGGCTGCATCCTCATCAATTTATGCGCACAAGACAGCCCCAAAATGAGTGTTTAGGCTGCCACAAATCTGCACCCATGATGCACCTCTTTCCCCCTCATCATTTGCGCACCTAGGCTGCCTAAATGCAGATTGTTGGGCTGCCACCAAGTTGAATTGCTTGTTGACTTAGTGAACCTCTTGCATGTGCTCATGATGCACCTCTACCACCCCACTCCATGCGCATAACTTGGTCAATTGTGCAGAAAATTTCTCTGACTTTGGACAGCCCCAAATTTGATCACATCCCCCTCACTCCTTGCATGTGAATAGAGTAAATTAGAAGCAAACCCTTTGCTTGATTCAGCCCTTGTATGCAGCCCCATCCCCTCAAGTAATCAGAATTTTTCATGATGGATAATCATAGCAACTTCTCCTCTCTTTCCCTTTAAATTTGCGCATAAGGAAGGGGCTGGCTTCATGTGCAAGTGCAGCCAACTCTCCTCCTCCTCCTCACTCTCTCTAGCCGCACCAACAAGCCTCCTTGGAGCAAGAAGACTTTGCCAAGCCAACTCCCTCCTTCCCTCACCTCAACCGTGACCTTACACCAAGCTAGTGCAAGCCTTGTTCCTCACCTTGTTGCGCATAGAACCTCTTAGGAAGTGTGGACTTGTTGTGTAGTGAAGCTAGAAGGTGGTGTGTGATTCTTGACTTTGAAGGGTGTGCTACAAGAGGTAAGCCTTGAGCTTAGAAATACTTTCATTGTAACCATGTATGTGTGCTTAAATGCCTTCTTGATTATGTGTGGTTTTGGATTCAAGTTTGAGCATGATAAAAGTATAAGTATGGAGCCATTTTATGATGACTTGTATGCATGAGTTGTAGAGTGAAAGTCTCATGGTTATATGCCACTGTTTCGTATGATTATGTCACTGTTTTGAAGAGAAATGTGCCACTGTTTCCCTTTGAATGTGCCACTGTTTTGAAGATGTATGCCCACTGTTTCGGTTCATCAAATCACCATTATATGCCACTGTATCCGCACATTACATGCCACTGTTTCTGCACATTATATGCCACTGTTTCTGCACATATATGCCACTGTTTCTGCACATTACATGCCACTGTTTCTGCACATTACATGCCACTGTTTCTGCACATTATATGCCACTGTTTCTGAACATATATGCCACTGTTTTAGCCCAATATATGCCACTGTTTTTATGCATAAAAGGCCACTGTTTTAGTCATCAAATGTCACTGTTTCTATGCTTAAAATGCCACTGTTTTTATGCATGAAAGGCCACTGTTTTAGTCATCAAATACCACTGTTTCTATGCATAAAATGCCACTGTTTTTATGCATAAAAGGCCACTGTTTTAGTCATCATATGCCACTGTTTATATGCATAAAATGCCACTGTTATTATGCATAAAATGCCACTGTTTTAGCCATAATATGCCACTGTTTCAATATCCAAAAACCAAGATTTATGCCACTGTTTTGAAGTCTAAAGTGCCACTGTTTCTGTTTTAAAACGTTCACTGTTTCTGCTGTATGTTTACTGTTTTCCTGCTGTAAAACGTCACTGTTTCTGTTTTAAAACGTTCACTGTTTATGCTCACTGTTTTGCTGCTGTAAACACTGCTGTATGTTCACTGTTTTGCTGCTGTAAACACTGCTGTATGCTCACTGTTTTGCTGCTGTAAACACTGCTGTATGCTCACTGTTTTGCTGCTGTAAACACTGCTGTATGTTCACTGTTTTGCTGCTGTAAACACTGCTGTATGCTCACTGTTTTGCTGCTGTAAACACTGCTGTATGCTCACTGTTTTGCTGCTGTAAACACTGCTGTATGCTCACTGTTTTCCACTGTAAGACACTGCTGTATGCTCTCCGTTTCTGCTGTAAATAGCCACTGTAAATGATTAGTTGTAATTGATTTAGGTGCGCTTAAGAAGTGAGATACTTCGCTGCTGTTTGGTATTATTTAAGGAAAGCAAAGGTAAGTGTCAGGCGATGATGCCTAATGTGACTATTGACTACTAGTATAGAATTGTGACATGATGCTCCATATGCCGTAAAAATATTATGTTCCATTATAATGAAAGGAAACTGCCAAAAATGTGCCGTGATGGCTATATGATTATGAGGTAAAGACGTTATGTGGCAGCATAACGCATATGAAAGGTATATAAGCATGCATTTTACATCATACCGCATTTTTACGCCTTGTGTGTGAAAGCATAGCATGACATGCATGTATCAAGATCATATAGGCCTTGTGTAGAATAGTTATGTACAGGACCATGTGTTTGAGCAAGCATCATGTAGGCATCCCCAAGGTACCGGGGTATGGGACACTTGGCATCAGTCCGCATAGGCCCACAGTTGGAATCCACATGGAGCTCAGGTGCCAAGGGTATAATTGATTCCACTGTGAAGTGCGCGCACGACGGTGTTAAAAGCGCAAAGGAAAGGCGTTATATACGCAATATATGAATATGATAAAAAGGAAAAGGAAAAGGAACAAGGATATGTTGAAGTGACTGTTTATGATTTTGTGCCTAGTTAATACTGTTATATTATTGGTTTTATTGCCACACTACTGGGATTATTCTCACCCCTTCGGGGCTGCTATTTTTCCAAAATGGCAGGAGGACGCAAGAGCATTTGAAGGAGTAATATTTTGCTGTTGATTGCTGATGCGTGGATTATCACTGTTGCTGTTTGTTTAAATGGATGACTGTAATGATTAATGTTTTGGCACTCTTGGATGACTGTAGACTTTATCATCTTTATTATATCTTGAACTTTTATGAACAGTGGATATTTTGGAAAACCTTTGTGAAAAGAATTTAAGTGCTGAAATTTTTATACGGATTTGCGAACTGCTATGAGAATCTTTGTTAGCTCATGTGACGTTAACGACTCTAATTCCGCTTAGCGAACGACTCTCTTGGATGCATACAAGGGAGGGCGTTACACTAATCATAATTTTTATCGGGATTAAAGTTAGATCGCGTGTGGGACCCGTGTGACCAAAGTCACTTAGCTTCCCACTCTTTTCCCCACGCCCTCTCTCCTCCTTTTCTTTCTCCTTCCCGCGGGTTCCCCCTCCATTTGCAAGAACATGAGCTTTTCTCTTCCCCTCCACCATTTCTTCATTTCTCCACCAAATCCTTTGATTTTGGTGTTGAAATCTATTGTAAACAACCTTCTAAAGCCATTGGTGGTACTCTTAAGCCATGAAACCACCTCTTTTGGGCGCTTTTGGACATGGACAGATCCGACCCATTGATGTTCTTGGAGTTTTTGGGAGTTTTTGGATCTCCTTTGGATTGATGGAGCCTTGGTGGTGTTCATACACTTGATGGTGAGTATATTTGTGGTACTTTTGTGGTTGGTTTTGTAGATCTAGAAATTATGCTTTGAATCTTTAATCTTAGATGTGTAATGATAGAGAGCTCAAATGGAAAAATGCTATTAGATGAAAAGGCCTTAGAATCATGCTTGTAAGCTATAAATGCTATGATAATTTTTGGTGAAAAAGTTAGGTTTTTAACTTAGGAAAATTTGAGGAATTTTCATGAAAATTGGTATGTGGTGTAATTGAATAATTGAATGATGGACCATTGGTATAGAGTGATAATATGATTATATGAATAGTGTGTGTGTTAAAATGGAATTGAAAACCTTGTAGAACCAATCTTTGAAGAATTCGAACCATAGAGGGGTTTGGAGGAAAAATGATGTAAAAGTTGTGTAGTTGAGAAAAATGATATAAAATGATGTTTAATTGGATGATGGTATAGTGTGATATAGTGTAATGAGAAGAAAGAATGTGTGATTCATGATGTATTTGGTAATTTGATCTATAAAAGAGGTTGAAGTAAAATGAATGATTACTTGAGATTAAATGATTGATTTGGAAATGGTTTGATAATCATGTTGTGGATTATCTAGGTTGCCTCTTTTGGATGCTTTGGAAGCGGGTAAGCTTGGAGCTTACGTATGGAGCATGGGCTCGGTGTTGAGGTAACCTTTGGAACTGGGGTTTAGCCCTTGTGTGCTCCACCACACCTAGTGGATGGTTGTGGTTGGATTATGTGTTTATGGCATTGTGTGATTATGTGCTTGTGTGCATATTGCTTGGATTTTATGAAAATTGTTTGGTCACTGGCCAGTTGACGTGTGTTGGGTTTGGACATCCGCTGGATCATTTCGATGGCGAAATGCCAGTTGGGTATGCCATGGGGTCGACTCATGGGAGCGACACCAGGATGAGCCAAACGTGGGACATCCGCCGGATAGGTCTCTTGAGGAGTTCCGGTTGGGTTGGCCATGGAGTTTTCTCAACCATGGGAGAATCTCTAGGATTGTCTCGGGAGTTATATGATGGAGTCCTTGAACATAAATCCATGCGTGGATGTTCTCGGGTTGTCTCCAGTTGGTTGGTGATATTGTATTGCTTGCATATTATATGATGTTATATTTGCACATTGAGTGAGCCATGGGGTGGAGAAACCTCCAGGGCCCTTGGTTTACTGAGATATATTTATATATTTCACCCCGTGTTTTGGGGCATCATTTCAGGTCAGGTTGAGCCTGGAAGAGTGGAGCATGAGGTGCATATTGGAAGCACCATGTGATGAGCATTGGATTGGGATACACCTTGCACATGTTTTATGCTTTAGACTTAGATCATGAACTTGTGCATGTTGAAAATGCCATGCCTTTGTATGTTCATGACTACATGTTAAATTCTTTCAATTTGATGTATAAGTATGACTTTAGTTCCTATTGTATAAATTGAGTGAGCATGGGACTTGTCCATTGCCACATTTCTTGTATTTAAGGCCTTAATGAATGATGTTGTAAAATGGTCCATATTTGATGTAAAATGGCCATTATATTAAAGACTTGTAAATGATGTATGATTGTATAAAAATGCATGTTTGAAGGGCCTAGTGCCTACATTAGAGTATGTTTAAGTGTTGTGTGGAGTACTAAGGTGTTTGGGATGGATTACACAACCCTTTTTGGGCTTAAATTGCTGTAATCTGTCACTTTTGCTGCATAGTAATCGATTACCCAAGCATGGTAATCGATTACCATGCAACAGGGGACGAAATTTGGCTACTGTCTTCACTGGTAATCGATTACTGAGGCTTGGTAATCGATTACCATGTGAGATAATCGATTACCCAAGGTTGGTAATCGATTACCAGAACAGAGGAGGTGAAAATTTAGCTATTGTCTCATTTTTGACAGGTGGTAATCGATTACCACCCACTGGTAATCGATTACCACAGTGCAATTTTTGAAAATTTAAGTTTTTCTAGACTAAAAGAAAGGGGCTTAACTTGTTGGGTAGAACTCCACATGGTACGTGGTTTGAAACCACGCGTAGCTTATGTAAAGGGCTAGAACTTGGTAAGGAATGAAAATAAGTTGATGGGTTTAAATGAGTTGAATAAAAAGAAAGATTAGTGTTGTTGTTAAGCTGAATGCTTCCGCGATTTGCATTTACAATTATAGTGTTGTTTTAATTGATTACGGAAAAAGCTATAGTCATGAAAAGGAATATGATAAAAGAAAAAAATTGCCCGTAATTTAATTAACCCAATTACTGTGATTGTAACTGCGCTTAATATCATAATCAATGTTAACAATACCGGTACGTAACGGGCTGTTACATTTTATGGTATCAGAGCAGTTTCTTTAGGGAACTCTGATGATTGTGTAATTGAGGTGAGTGCTGTATAGTTGTACGTAGACTCTTATTGACTGCTACACATGTGATTCCTTAGTTTGGGCCTGATCAACCCATTTCTTCGTGTTCAATGAGTGGTCAGTATAAGATGCCTTCGTGACAACCCTGGAGCACCAATGCCAGTCCTTAGGCTAAGGTGGTGGGGGCAGTGTTGACTGCCCCACGAATGGATATGTTAGTAAGTAAATTTGATGTCATTGAGGACTTAGTGAGAATGAATTGATATAAGATGTATAACCATTTTGGGTAGAATGCTACCATAGTTGAATATGTGGTCTTATGGTGAGTAAGAATGATTGAATTGAGTTGATATTGGTATGGTGATGTTGGTAGTCTTTCCTAAGTTGTACGGGAGTTAGAACAATCGAGTATATGTGGAATTAGTGCTATAACCTTGATATGGTAGGGGATTGGAACCCCAATGAATACGTGAAAAATTTAATATGAGTGTGTACATGGAGTATTGGATACCTTAGGGTAAAGTTATAAGGTTACAAGACCCTTGATGAGGGCATACACTTGGATGACTTAATATGCTTGGATGTAGAAATAAACTGAAATTTCAAATTTTGGATTGAGGATTGTGAGTAACTTAAAAGAATTATGGAAATGAGGCGTTGGGTAAAATCAATGATGAAATTGGGACTTTAGTCCATGATGATTTAATGCTGGTTAGATGTAAGTGAGGATATCATATGTATAAAAAGTAAAATATAAGAAGTTGAGGAAACTGCCATGTATGGCATTGGATGAATTTGATTGAAAGTAGGAGAGTCCATAAGTTAAGGATGGTTGGACTTGACAAATGTGAGGTGAGAAAATATAACTGAGTGGGGTGTAGTAATGGTACTAATATGCTTCCATAATGTTGAGTAGCATTGAAATGTTGATGATGCGGTCTAAATTATATGTGGATAGAAATCCCTTGATGTCTAAGTGCTAGTATATATATAAATATGTATATGTATATGTTTTGTGAAGGCCGGGGTGCCTATATGTATATCTGTGTTGTAATGAGTTAGTAAACTCTTTGGTAAAGGAAAAATTATGCAATGGAAATTCCCTATGATGGGAAATGTTGAAGAGATTGTCTCTTTGGAGTGTCATTGGACGCTCAATTTGTTATGGGATTCATGATGGAGTCCCGGTGTGCAAGTTATACCATGGCACACAGGTTGGTAGTAATATGACAATTAAAAAAAAAATTGTCCTGGGTTTCCCTTGTGGATTGAATCCTAAGAGGTGTTGCTCTTGGAATTCCCAGGCGAGCACTGCTCGAAGTTGAGATGTATCTGGTGGTCCTGATGCGCTGAATGCATGGACTGTTAAGTGAAGGGCACTCTTAGTGTCAGAGTGAAATATTGAGAGAAAAGTGATGTCAGTTTAAGGAAGTGGATCTTCCACAGTGTTGAGCATGGTTGCTTATGAGTCATGATGGACAATGGATTAGGACTGTACCGAACATGGGTACTGTTATGAATTGAAAGTTTTGTGTCAAAGTATGAGAAAAATGCTGGAATCATGTGAGGAGGATTATGCTATGGACTAAGACTAATGACTAGTCAAGTTAAATGAGTATATTGTTCAGGAAAGAACCATATTTGGAAGGTCATAGTGCATAGTGCAAAAGAAGATATAATTAGTATACCATTATGTACCTATATAAAACTCTTTTGCTGTTATATATGAATCAGAGTATATGGCTATCTCCGTATGGATTATGTTCCCGGAGATTATTATTATCTTGGATAAGTAATGTAGTGTGAGGTAGAACCTTGTGTTAGTGGGACTGTTAGTATAGCTGTTGGCATGTTACCTCTTCTTGCGTGAATTATAAGGGCAGACTCTCTGATTGGTGGGGCATTGCACCTGGGGCCCTTAGGACAGCAAGAGCTCGAGGGGTTAAACCTAAGGATGTTCTTACCAATTGCATTAGAGGATTGTATCTTGTTAGTAACGCAAGGGGTGGATTTGGATAACTGTAAGTGAACAGTAATATGCCTAACATGATGAAATGTGAGAGGTGCCATGAGATGGTAGTTTGAATTATGAGATTGAGCACGCGGAGATGTGCAGGAGTGTATACCAAGTGTGGTAGTATGAATTGTGGTTTTACGGAAATTGTGAATGAAATTCTCGTATCACCCTATGTGAAGGAAATGAAAATTCGATTATACCGATGGATTAAGTCAAAGTATTTTGGGAAGGTTGGTGATGGCAGAGGTTAAGCTTAATTCGGAGGCCAAAGTGGCCGATGATTTTAATAAGCGATTAATTGGAATGTGCACCAAATGTCAGGCGTGGTACTAGTTGTTAAATAGAATGGTATTTGGTGAAATAAAAGGTTGATATCTTTACCCTGGTGGTCGAGTTACTGATGGAGTTGGGATCCATGCAAATTATAGTGAGAGATGTGTTGAAAATACACTGTTGATGCTTGCTGAATGTGTACCAAGATATATGGTTGAGTGCTAGTAGCACCGTGAATAGTCCGAGAGACTTGTGTAACGGCCGATGTAAATTATGGAAGTAATGATAGTGGTGGATTTAGTTCCTTGTGCACTATAAACAGGCTTTGAAAATCCTTATGATTGGACAGGTATGAGAGAGACGACGTGTGACCTTGGAATGATACATACTAGTTGAATGAACGATGATGAAGGTGAGGTGTGTACTAGAAGTTGAACAACAGTGGAATTGATACACGATACGGTAACGGTAATTAAAGAAAAATTGTTACTTGGTAAATCTGGGCATGTTGCCTTTAATGCTAAATCAGTGATCAACTATGTGTTAAGTTTTGAGATGATTAGCTGAAATTGTAAGTATGATCCTAGCACGTGAAATTAATGAGTAACTCGTGATTGAAAGCTTTGAATTGGACGGGTAAGGTATGAATTGTAATGGGTGGTCCATTGGTAGCCAGTTAAAGGCTGAGGAGTATTTATCATTGTGTTTTGTGTAAGTGGCTAAATTGGAAGGTTAGATTGGCAGTTGAGCACAGACGTGCTAGTTAAAGATAAAATGCAGAGGTGAAAGTGCATGTTGTAGGTTAAGAACATGAGAAAATAAATCTATACGAGTGGTGGCTCAGTGCCAAAATGGGGATTATTCCCTTAGAAAATAAAGATGCTGAAGTGTGAACTAGATGATTACTCGGCGAATTGCACTGAGGGGCTTGTGAGATTCCATAGTAGTGTTTACGTGGAATAGAAATGTGGAAAAAAAATTATGACAAGAGAGTTGATACTCCATAGAAATAAAATTCAAAGAAGGATAATTGTGGCTGTATTGTGTCGGAAAGTAATAGTTGCCTGTGTGGTACCGATTGGACAGAAATTTGGCACGATCCTATAGACATGGTTGTTGATAAATTAACTAGGTAGCAGTACCTTGAAGAGAAATTATGGGCTATATGGTGCTAGGTAGCCGGACTTGAGAAAAGAAATTGGCTTGGTAAAGCAGAGAAAGTGCACAACTGTGTGGTGCGCTCCGGTTGTTCACATCTTGGTGTCACCGGTTGAGATTGAAATTCGGGAGTCTATGAATGTCTCCCATCGGGCCTTTGAAGTCAAGGCCACCGCGAAACGCTGGCTCAAGCCAAAGATGGAAATGAAAATGTTTATTTTGTTGTCCGCACACTGGATGAAGCTTCTTGGGTACGGGAGACTAAGATTCTCCGGCTGTATGCCGAGTTAGCATATGTGCATAGTTGATTTTGCGGACAAATTCCTAAGTTGGGTGATATAGACCTCCTAAATATAGCAAGACCAACCTAACCAAGGTAAGGTGACAAAAC